>JALDNG010000055.1:1397500-1542500 GCA_024349245.1 Neodontobutis hainanensis
TTTTCAAAATGCAACGAAAATGGCAACTGATTTTTTTTTGTTGCCATGGCACCTTAATATCTCTTCTGAACATGAACAGAAAAAATTAAAATGTAAAAAAAAAAAAAAAAAAAGGATGGGGAATCAGGAGGTCAGTGGGATTTGAAGTCTAAAAATAAATTTAGTCAGGCAATGAAGTAGATAACACAGAGAGAGGCTTTGAATAATAAAAGCCAAATTAATCACCTAAATAATGAGATGAGATCTCTTGGAATTGTAAAATTAGTCCACAGGCCAGAAAGTTTAAAATGTAAAAAATAAAAGATTATGAAAATGTTTTACTATTCAGCTTGAGATTAAAAGAAATAAATGATCCACAAATTAGTAACACTATGTATTTTTTAACAGAAAAAAATAATCATTCAAACATGTACGAGATTTTAAATCAGTTGAATCTCTGACATGAAAAAGTCCCTTGATAATATAAATACAGACACAAGTTGTTGTCGGGTGCAAATCTTTAAGTTGAATACAATAGTAAGTAAGAGTAACATAGTGTGTAGAAATCTGTTGTTGCCTAAAAATAATTCCAGCCACTTTTCTAAGAGTTGTAGATTTTTTTCGAAAATGCAAAAAATACACATTTAGGATGCCACAATGCCACGTTTTGGGCAGAAAGTGCACGCTATTAGCATTATCATTTATACACATGCAGTAAATGCGAGAAGACTCTATTTTGCCTATAACAGTACTATCCCCTGCTAAAATGTGCAAAAGTTTTCATCATTGGGACCTTTTTTGTGCCAGATGGCTGCACTCTTCTGGAGAAATAATTAAAACATCTGCTGGAAAGAGTTCAGGGGTTGTAAACCTTGTGCTATCTGATTTGGATAACCACCCCATTAGCATTGACAAGTTTACTTGCAGCGCAGACACGTACAGGAAGTAAAAAAACAATTTGCTCTTCAGTGTCTCTCAATGTTTCCACTATTATTTTCAAATTGTACTCTTATTATTCAGCGACTAGACTTTTCCCACCGCTCCACTTAAGCACTTCAATCACACTGCCAGAAAACAAGCACCTGAATAAGGACGTTTATGATTAATTGACAAAAGCATGACAGTATAATGATGCTTGATTATTGAAGCACCCCTAAAAAATTATATAAAAAAGGGAAAAAAGAGTTCTCTACTGTTCAGCATGAACATCGGTACAACAGAATAATTGCAGTGATGTCCAGGCTAGTCTGGTTTGATGTGTTATGTAGGTCAATAACATCTTGAATGAGGTTTATTTACTCAGGTCTTAATTAACAGTGGTGATAAGAGAAGAGACTTCCACAAAGAATTATCACAACTTATTGAGAAGATTCAAAAGAACACAATAAGAAGACCTTTAACCTCTGTTTGTATCAAACCAAGGAAAGTGTGCTGAAGAGGGAATTAATGATGAATGGGCAAGTGTCACTGCTCAACCATTAAATCTGACACAACTATATTTTAAAAAGTCACTTAGCACATGTAGACTGCATTTGAATTGGTGGAAAGCATCTTTTACTGGTGTCAAAGACTCAAAAGACATGAATGAATGAAATTCTTGTTTTTTTATTTTGTTGAGGCAGTGATGGACCCATTCATTGCATAAAATAGAAATGCATTTAACTGTTGCTGTTATAGTAAGCCTCTTTAGTAGACAAATACTTTTTTGTCATGATTCTAAATAAATGTATTACAAGATTTCACTCTTTGGGACAATAAGAATTAAATGATTGAGTGCAGAAATATCATGGGTAATTATGAAAACATTGTAAGGTTGCATTTTCCTAAACAGACAACCAAACAAAATCGGTCAGTCAATGTTTTTTCTCTCTGTCTGCTTTCTGATCACGGTTGAATATCTTAAAGGTGATCTGTCATAAGTGAGCAGAAATGATTGATTTCTTTAGGTGAATGTGTGGAATGGAAACATTTACTCCTCTGGCAGAAGCAGCATTAATAATCCATTACAGTGAATGCATTTTCTCATCGGAAAATCCGCTGTTTAATATCTGTTTTTCTCTTTTCTTCACGTCTCACTGCTGTTCATTAAAACGTCTCCCAGTCCGTGTCACCTACAGCTGAGTGGATTTAGTATAATGCACGTTAAATGAACATTGAGGCAGTGTCACAATGTTTGTGTTAGAGCTTCATTATCCTCAGTGGTGGACTTTTTTTTGTCTTGACTTATGATTCTTGTCATTCCTTGTGCCAATTTTAGATGTTTCCATTAAATTTCAAATGGTGGGAAATGACTGTCAGTTTGACACTTTAATTCAAAGCCAGAGGATGAATTCCAAAACTGAGCCACTGTTTACCGTCCATGATTCAGAGTTAATTAGCTGTGCTAATATTTCAGATGGAATCTGTATTCATTGTCCAGTCTGCTGTCTCGTGTTTGTCTCTTTGCATGACAAGCAGCTCGCATTTCCCAAAGAAAAATTCAACACTGTGCCCGCTATAGTAGTCTGAGAATAATTGTGCACTTTTCTGTGGAATAATGTTTTAGCTCATAATTGATGTCACTTTGTTTTCCGTGATTATTTTTTAGATAAATCAAAGCAACACAATGCATGACTATAAAATGTGAAAGTTTTTACATTTCAGTCCACATTAAATAGCCTAGTTCTCTTTATACATGGGAGACCACCATCAAACCTAAATGTTTTAATATGCATCCCTCCTAAAATTTTATCTGCTCCACAGAACATGGTCTGTTCCACAGAAACATCTGGGATTCATCAGTAAACCAATCAATCAATCAATCAATCAACCTGTTGCTGTCAATTGGATTTATTTAGTTTTCATGAAAATCAATCAATGTAGTCTTTTTCAACAAAATTGTATTTGTGCCTTAATCTTACCTTAACAATGATGAAAACTGTTCACAAATCAATTTCACACAAGCAAAGTTTTCTGAAATTTAAGCATGCTTTTTAGTTGATGAACGTAATATTTTACAAAAAAGTATAAATTGTGGCAACCCAGTCCAAACCTGTGATACTGTTCTACTGGCTGAGCAGAAAAAAACTCCAATATTTCTCAATAGCAATAGTCATTTTTCAAAGCGGAGCTCTCTGCCGTGCCTCCACCTTTGCTAACCCCCTGACCAGTAATGCATCAGCCTGTAAGTGTTCCTAGGTGCATGTGTATACAGTGGATGCAACATGGTGAGCCTCATGTTGCGGTTAAGCCTGATAAGACATAACAGATCCAAAGGTGGGTTGTTGCTTGCTGCACTACGATGGATACAGGTCACTTTTTTCCACTAAGACCACTTATTCATTGCAGTCCAGGCAATAGTTGGGCCCTTTAGCTTGAACCCATTTGTCTTCAGTGCACCTCCTCAGAGTTATTGGCCCTACGTCTGGAGTTGAACCAGGGCAAACAAACCATTACAACAGGATTAGGTGATGATGCAGCTCCCGAAAGATAATAGAGCGTGTTTTCATCTATCTTCTAATTTACTTTTCATCTGGATTCGAGGGGGGCGATTTGAGGTACAATGAGGAAGAATGGAGAGACCAGCTAGGGAGATCAGTGCAGGTTGATCACAACATAATGAGCTCGAGCCAGATTGGAAGCTGCCAGGCTCTAATGGAAAGGATTTGAGTGAAGCCTGCCATAATATGTGAAAGTGCCGCATCTGGCTAGGTGCCACCTCCATGCATTAAATAAAGTGCACTTGTACGCTCGCTGAGTGGGTTAACAAGGCACTCTCAAGTGAAGAATCAACATGGCCCAGAGAGAACAAAGACTCATTCAAACACAAGCTTTTCCAAAAAAGTCATAAAGCTCTCAGACGCCAAATGAAATAGTACGGCTCAGCACAATAAACCTCCATATTTAGAGAAAATGAAATGGTTGTAGCTCATGTTTTAAAATGACATTTGGAATATGATTTAGCAAGAACACTGTCCTTTAGTTTTTTTTTTTTTTTTTTTTACAAAACTATAAAGAAAAGGCATTTGCGCCTACTCATTTAATCTCCAAGAAAAGGATGTTCTCTTAAGCAAATTGTATTCTGTATTTTATTTTACATGTATTATGGGACATTACATTAAGCCAAACACATAAGAATAGTAATGCTACTGATTAATCCTAAATCATTTTAAATATTGGTTATTCCAGGTAGCAGTGGACTTAGTCAGTCCAATAGCATGGACTAGCATTGGTGCTATTGACTTCAATCAAACAAACATAAGATAGTACTATCATACAATAGATTTTTAAAAGACATTATACCTCATATTGGAACAACTGATGAGACTGAGTGAGTGAAAGCTCCCAGTGAGCCACTAGCAAAGCAACTACGGTCAAGATGCAGGTTGCTCTGTCAATGTATTTCCCCTTCCTGAACTCTGGCCTAATTCCAAATATAGCCCTTTTTTACTGCTTGCTTAATTGAATGGATAGTGTCAAACTTTATTAGCCAACTCGTCTTTACTTTCAATATATATGACCCACCCCTGCCACCAAAACAGACTCAGCCTTGAGTCCCCTCTGCCCCGTCATGACTCTGTACGTCAGATGGCCTGACATAGTTTGCCTTTTAAAGGGTTGTCTGATTAATAATTGATCAGTGTTATTTATTAAGTGCTTGTACCGGATGAAAGCAGACTGCTGGCCCAGACAAAACTCCCTGTGGGTCGGGTTTGTTCTTGGGTGGATGAATGAAGGCAGGCTTTCTAACTTCTGTGTTTTGATGCCCCATTGGGGTGAACTTTGTCTCAGTCCATCACCCTTTTCTAGTTTAGTCTTTGTAATAAAAAAAAGTCAAAGTCACGTCAAAGCTCACAAAACCCATTGAAACTATATCAAGGTAAAGATAAAAGATTGACAGTTACAGTTATTCTGTTTTGATAAAGCTTGTTTACAGATGCAGTGCTGCCTGATCTCGACCTCTCATATGCAAATAAGCCTTTTTGAGGAGAGTTTATTTACTATGTGGGCAGTTGCTTTAGGGCACAACATTCCTGATGTGCATACAATAAAACATTTCTGTATTTAAAATATATTCAATTGAATTAAAATTTAAATTAACATTAAGTTTATATTTATAACATGCAACATATATTTTGGCGAGAAGACTAATGCACAGCTTTGACATGCCAACAGAAAAATTGAGCACATCATCAAGCAGAGTTTGTCAGGTTCACCAACAAGGCTGTGACTCCTTGACACTGGGTGCCTCCCACCCTTGCCTCCTGCTGCAGCCTGACTCCAAAATTACTGTATTTGGTGCAATTTGATGGACTGCTGAACTGTGAATATGCTCCGGTTGCAGACAGCTGTCTTGCCCAGAGTGAAATGTGATGGATGGCTGTGTGTACGGGGGACATATGGAAATGACCAGTCACTGTCTGACCACAGTAATCTTTTTATCAGTAGCAACAGTTACATGGACATGATCTTACAGTGTCCACTTGTTTCATTTCCATGGAATCTATTCAGACCATTTGGACGACATCTTGAATATCAACATATACAAACAGTGATTTGACAGCAATAGGCAGTAGCAGTTACATGCAGCCTAACCAAGAGATTCTTAAAGGAAGGAAAGGACAGCATAGTTTGTTGTATGTCCTTCACAAATCCCTACTGTACACGTTGTGGATTTGCGGTACATACCACTGATCTGGGATGTAACCTGGTTTAATGTACTCTTGCTTAAACTAAGAACTCCACAGCTGTTATATTTCTACCCATTTTAAAACCATGGACTTCAACTCAGGCCAAAATTCATTTAGAAAATGTAACATTTGTCAAGCTTGGTCTCTAATATTGATCCAAATTTCAACAGCTTATTCATTAAGGGTTGCATTTATAACGTGTGCAGTGACATCTGCTATGTCTCCAGCTGCGGCGGTGCTGGGTCATGAAGCTGAGCTGGGTGTTACCACGGTGACAGCAGCTAAAGATCAGAATTGACAAAGTGGATAACCCTCCCAGATAGAGTGGCAGCTAAGCATAATTTCCCAATAACTCACCATATTTGGCAAGGCCTTAGTCAGCAGAAGGCCCGCAGCCATCAATCCAATCCAGGGAGAGTGAGCCACTGACTGTGTTTGCGTGAGACTGAGAGAACAGCCAGAGAAGCAGAGGAAAACAGAGCCATGTGACTAAGGCTAGAATCAGATAGGACAGCTCTTTTATGTTTTAGTTTAAAAGCAATCAATAGCATTTACAAGTTCTTCTGTCGGCACAAGTAAAACCTAGTTCTTATAACACATAGAATTGTGAAATGTTACTAAAATAGATTTTAGATAGTGAACTTAAAATAAATAGAAGTCAAGCCACAACTGTGTTTACAGTATTTACCTTAATTGGACCCAAACTGACTTAAGCACTCTACACAGAAGGATTACAAAAGTAACCCAAACCTGTTTCTGTTTTTTGAAATTGTGTTTTGGTTTTGGTCTCTGACACAAAAAGTGTGCTGGTTTCTCTGATTGTGGCCTTGCATTCATAGAGGAGGCATGCAAAAGGTCTGTTCCTTTCCATGTACAATAAATATTCAATGGCTAAGCTATTGCTGCTGGAATAAACTGTGCATGTAAATATATGGCATGATTTATCTTTGTTTCGTGCAATACACAGGAGCTGCAAAGGTGACCGGAGGCTGCAGAGCGAGTTGGTTGTTGGAAAGGTCACTTGATGCTCCAGCCTCTGACAGGCTTCTCAAACAGAGGCTGAGAAACAAACAGCAAGACCTGACATGTAGCTCAACTCGTCTTCTCAAACAAATAAAAATACTTCAAATACAAAGAGAGGCAGTGGAGAATGACCTTCAACCGGTCTCACTCTGAGGGTACGCTCCCAGCTGCAGGTCTGCACAGTCCAAATGTATCATCAGGAAATACAATCAAAACACCTGAATATCTTAATTGCTAATTGTGTCAAGATAATTAAATACAAAGATAAAATAATAATCTGGCAACCACAGAGAATACATGTTGATTAAATTTCTGGCTTACTTCTTCTATAAAAATTCCAATGCAGGATTTTTTTGCTTTCTGGACATTTTCATCTCGGGCTCCTTGCCATTTTAATTCATCAAGCTTGTTATAGATTTTGGGAGATTTGCCCACCTACAAGGTATGAGAGAGCTGGCCTTTTTAAGGAATTACTTAATTTTATTCCAAGACTTTTGGGCCACAATCAAGTGGGCTTATAAACTTCATCTTACAAATGTACTCGTGAATTTGTTTGTATTTCTTCAAATAATACACAGGAAGAAAACACTTATGTCTGAATGTAATATTGATAAATATGTCCTGGTAATATAGGGTACACAAACATGCTCCCTGTCTGTGAAAAAAGCTTCTAAATGGCAAAACTGTTGTCAGTATTGTACGCCAAAGGGCTCCATGTGTTAGATATAGGATGATGTAGACAAAACCTCACTACATTTTTTCTGAATTTTTATTTGATCTCTCCAAAAAGTGTATTGATATTATTTATTTTTTTGGCATTGGAAGGCAGGAAATTTGTAAGGTAGGAAATGACAAGAAACAAGTAGGATCCAAGCCAAGATTCAAACTCACACATGAACCGTTACGTGAGGCACAAGAAATGTTTGCTTATTGTAAATCCAATTTCATAATGTTTGGATTGGGGCCATCCTTTCTATTCAAAGGTCAGTTTAACCCTTTTACCTCCACAACTAAAAAGATAAAAGCAATAGTTTATTTTCTTTCAAAAGAGGAAAGTAACGTTTAAAAAAAAAGGTTTCTCAAAAAATGACAAATCAGATTTTAGGTTTCACAGTGGGATCTGAGGCCAGTTGCTGTGGTGCATATGTAACCCCTGCAGTGTATGGCACACTTCATTCATTTCAACACTGACTTTATTTCAAACCCCAGACTTTTGTCCAGACAACATCTTACTGAGGACTTTACTTGAGTCTTTCTTTCCTCTCATTTCTAAACCCTTGGGGCTATTGTGGCTGAGAGTTATTAATAGCTTGTTTTTGACAGTTGCACTCTAATACTTCTGGTATATGGACCTGTTTTTAGATCTAATCTCTCACCATTGACTCTCAGTTCTGGGAAATATAACAGGAATTCGTGTAGCATTTTGTTCAATTTACTGCTACCTCAGAGATTCAAGATGAAATCCAAGTTCAGAGCAATTCAGTGGTATTACACAATACAACGGTTGATTTACAGTTTTATTTCATTTATTTACCAATGTAGGTATCTTCAAGTGTGAGCTTGGGTAAAAGAAACACCCTTTTCTGTTCTTATAAAATCAGCTTTGATTTGATCGGTGATGCCCTCGGCAGTGATACAAAACCTGGTGCTGGTGTTTATTGCATCGAACAGTTCATGGCAACACTTTTCTGAACCTTAGCAGCAACAGCGCAGTAGCTTTGTTTAATTGATTTCCCCAATGAACATAAATCCTTTTCTATTTGCTGGGGTTTATTAGGAACTGCTGAGTGCCTCCTATCTCCTCTGTCATATAAAGACACGAGGATTCATGCCTTTGCCTTTTACCACTGACTATATTCAATGTTTTGTTTGTTTTCTCTGGGCAGCTCTCTCATGTTTACCAAAACTCATTGAAACCTATTTGGCTGAAAGGAAATGTTTTAGTCCTTTTTGTGCAAAAGGGGACTGTAAAATGGACCAAGCTTTACTTTAAGATTTTATTTGGTATGCTATATGTCTTGGTTGTACTAATTAAAAAGATTAGTGCAGTTCATCATCAAGTTTACAAGGTCATACCCAGAAATCCTGAATGCAACAAAACTTGCTGTATCACTTTTTTATCCTCTTTAACTATTAACCTCTATGTTTGAAAAGCACATTTTTGTTAGGCAGCAATGAGTAAACTCCAGCACAAGTCGCAGAACACTAGTATCTGATTTGTTTTAGACATTTAAGGCAGTATTATGCCTTTTACTAACTTACTGAGCATTTCTCAGTGAGAAATTTTTGTCCAACCTAAATGCAATACACAAAATGTATAGAAAATCAACAAAGACATTTAAATCACCTTGTTAAGTGCATTTCTAAACCTGTACATTATTGTAAACTTTATGGGGGAATAAAATAGCAATCCAGCCCAATAAGGCAATCCCACTTCTTAATGGCAGCTGTTAATAGATGAAAACAAATGAGATAACTACCCCTGTGAAGATAAACTATTTGCTTTGGGTAACATGCTTGAGTCATTTAGGGGGTGTCCCTAGTGAGAGTGTGAGAGTGAATGGTTGTCTGTCACTGTATGTTGCTAATTGTTAGCCCTGCAACTAACTGGCCTGCCTAAGGCCCAAAGCTACCTTGGCTAGGCGGGGTTCCGTGAACACTAACGGGACTAAGCGGAAAAAAATTAATGAATAATAACGACTTTAAATGGGTTGTTTCACACACAAGAAAATTAGACATGTTTTGAATGCTACATTGCGGTTGATACTACACAAATGCTTTAAAGCCAGCTTCAGTCATGGCTTAATCTCTATTCAGATTCATCTACATTATTTCCAGGGAAAGTCTTTTATAGTGGTTATAAAGGCACTTAAATAAAAAGTGGAGGATGATCCAATATCATCTCTGCCAATGTGAAACTTTGTGCCCTACTGCCATAGACCCAAATCTTCATCTTAATTGACCACCAGAGCCATCACAGTGTGGGTCCTTCATGGTAGATTTAATTGAGAAGAGACGTCAGCTTTAGGATTGGTTGACTCAACTTCAGCGCTCCTTTGGGTGCACTGAGGGTCAGAGTAGTCAATGAAAGCCTCGGACTGGCAGATAGGAAGGCAGACAGGCAGCGGTGGCAATGGGGCGATGCCGGCCACAGGGAGAAGGAAGAGCAAGGGAGTGGGTGCAGGGGAAAAGGAACAGTAAAAGAAAGGTGAATAGATATGTCCCCGCTGAAGTGTGAGTAAAGTCAGGACAATCGTTGAATTACACCTGATCCTGGCGGTGAGGACAGCTCTCTCCTTAGAGAGCGTTAGGGCTTATAATCCTCCAGGTTGATAATGAGAGCTTAAACCTCAATGATACATCAGCCAAAATGGAGAAACTTAACAGCAACGGCATCATTCTTCATTGCTAAATCCTGACACTTTTATTAGCCCGCTTTTCTGAGGATCCCTATTTATAGCGGCAATGGCTGCTGCAGACACAAAGAGAACAGCACTGAGCAGAGGTTGATGCTTTAGCACACAGGCGAGGTACACTTTAGATTTAGATCTATGCCAGGTGCAAGCAAAAAGACTTGTGAGCCTTTTGCTTTTAAAGAAAAGGCAATATACTTAGGCTGGCTGTGTTTTTTTCTCTTTTTTTTTATATTATTATTTTTTTCAGTCATGAATAAAAATGGCTCCAAGCAGAAGCCATACATCTTATTTTGCATTCCGAAAGCTTTCTGCAATGCTGATCAATTTGAAAAAAAAAGATCAAATGAATACTTTCAGCCACCTCACTCTCTTTTATCTCCACCGGCATCACTTTCTTCTTACAGGTGTCAACAACAGCATTAGGTTTACCCCCGGGTTGTCATGGCTATTTCTGTCTTGGAAATTAAAAATGCATCTATAGCCTTCGTCTGTATTTCAGCAGTTGAATAAACCAAGAGCACACTTTTCTTTAAGCCTGTGCTATCTCAAGAACTGCCAGAATAACAGGATCTGCACCCAGGCGGCCGCTGATCGAGTCTCTTAATGAGACTTAATGGTCTTAATGCTCTGCATCAATACCAAATCCTTTATTTTTTCTCTCTGCAAGAGAACAAAGTAGATTATGCTCCTTGAACACAAGAAAAGGAGAGTTTTGTTGTCAGCTTTTTTTTTGGGAAACAAAGATAGCTATGCTGACTTGTAAAATTTACCAATTTTAACAGCAATAAAATACTGCGGTATGTTTGGTCAAAGTCTTAATTTCCCAAGAAAAAAACAATGACTGATAATAATTCAGGATTTGGTTTAAAACTGATATTTAATATAAAAGAACCTAGGACACAGTAGTATATGTTGTTACAATGCATCTATTATGCATTCATTCCCTCTTTTGTTTATGTAAAAATGTACAAGTCTCCCTAGAGTTTGCTTGCATAACTTAAGCATCTCTTTTCTAGTATCACAGCTCTGTCACAGGGAAGAGCGTTGTGCTAAACAGCAGTGAGTTTACACGGAGCAGGAGGTGGAGATTGCATGCTAAGTGCTGTCTGCCGTCAGCTTTCAGCAACATGATTTTGAAGTTACAAGGTGCCTTGTGTCATTTTTCTATGGAGATTTTAAAAAAGAAATAGGATTAAACAATGCTTTGACATCTGCATTAACCTCTCACTATCAAGGATTTCTTGACTCATGTATATGCACATACTACAAAATATCTCTACCGTGACATTCATCCAGTTATTTGATCCCGAACTAGGTTATAGTATTTACTCTGTGTTGTTTGTAAAATATGTTTTTGTAGCTAATACCTTAATGGTAGTGGTTTTGAACACTAACATGTTATCTAGCACACCCTAGTGCATAATCAATCATTATCCTTACTACTAAATTATGCTAGAAAGACATTTTAGCAAGGTAACTCTTTTTTGAATGGCAGTGATTTGAGAGGTGCCTTTTGGAGACAGTTTTATGGCTAATATATTACACCCAGCTAGATATGTCACTTTTTATTCTTGCTTTTTGTGTTTTAGCTTGTACAACGGACGCTTAATATTGAGTCTAAAGGAACCAAAGAAAAGCTTAACATGGATATTGAACATGCACAAATGAAGAAGATAACTGAAGGAGTAACAGTAAATAAATAAAGTAGTCCAAGAAATCTCACGTGCATTTAATTTTAAATAAAAATGTTTTTCAAGGTTTTATAAGGTTTTATAGTGTGAGTCCAAAACTACTTCATTCAAGATGGTGGACAGGAAACAGAACCAGAGGCTCCCTAAGGTGGTGCAGAAACTTGGGATTCCTTGGGGCTCTGTATCTTTAAGTGGAAGAACACTTGTGTACATAGAGCAGGCCCCATTTCTCTCTTTAAACATTCGGTGCAGACTTTGTATTTCACACCGATATTTCTTTTTGGTCGAGCAGCTTCCTCTGCCTTGATTTTTCAGATAAGAATCTCATGTTTGGTGTTGTTATTCCTACAAAACTTGATTATAGATTGTGATCAATTTTCTTCTTATGGTACATTTTGCATTAAGGATCTGAGCACCTGCTATGAAATTTAATAAGTGTGCTCTTTTTTATTATCTGGAATAATAGACAGGTTGAGTTGATGGTAGATTCTCATCTTCTCCCGTTGTCTATGCTCAATTGACTAACTGAGTTAAAAGTGCAATGGTCAAAATTAGAGCCTGAACCAATCCTCGGCTTTTATCTCCTTTTCCTCCAAGCCTACAGTATGACCTTTTCTTTCTCTAATTGGTTTATGGAAAGTCTCTCCGAGCTGTGGCTTTGGTCGATAAGTAATGGCTGTCTCAAATGTCTTCTTTATTTTCCAGTGTGAAAACTTAACTTGTATCAGCCACGCATGATTAACAAAAAGTGCTTTTATTCACTGTTAAAGGCGCCCTTCTTTAATGATCACTGAGTCAAATCAATCTACATCAGATGTCTTTTAAAATTCCCAAAATAAATTTATTTTGTTCTCAGTAGTCTAATGTTTCAGAAATGAATCAAAGTATTTTTTGGTTGAAAACAGAATTATTCTTGATATAAACTTGTAAACGCCCTATTTATACAGAGGCTGTATGCATACAATAACGTTATTGTTTTTATATGTAACCCAGACAATGTTAGAAATATCTGTCATGTGATTGCCAATCTGATTAATCACCATAGACTTACTTACCTTTTTCACTGACACATTCACTTCTATACACTTGTACAACAATACCTTCAACACTAATCAGAGCCAAGTATTTATCCGACACTCATCTGTAAGCAGGTATGCCACATTTGTTTTGTCGTTACTCATTGTACATGCACTGGTTGTTTATATGAGCTCCAATTGCTGCTGTAACCAAATGCACTCAAAATTCTGTTGCCAAGTCTTCTGAGTATAATTGCTAAAAGCATTTTCAATTGGTATATTTTTACTCACAGACAGTTCTCTATTAAACCAGAACATTGTGTTTTATCTAAGCGCTCCTTATCTGTACACTCCCAGCTACCTTTATCTGAGTCCTCACTGTTTGTGCATTGTTTTTGGATCCTGTGAACACCTCCTCTCCTCGGCCAGTCAGAGCATCTGTCCGGAGATGCCGCTTGGAAATGACTCACTTCAAATGTCTTGGCTGTGAGGATGCCGGACACTGGCCATGTCAAAATGAATCACACTATGCAACACATGGCACCAACTGTTTGTTTGCCAGGCTGCTATTGTTGGCACAGAGTTCTGCCCACTACCCATGACCCGCAGTGGCTCCAGATGATGACTGATGGAGACACAGGCTTATGTGAAGCTGCAGTCCTAAGCAAAGTGTTACCTCACTGACAGTTTGCACTTTCCTTGGGACTGTGCTGCATGATGGGGCTATTTCACCAAAATAGACTTTGCCTCTTCCAAAAAGTTTGTTTTCTATGTCATTGCTGGAGATAAATGAAACATGATTATTTAACAGATCCAAAATAATCTGTCAAAGCTGCTTCTTAAGTTATTTTCAATCATGAGAATCTCTCTCTCTGTTGCTCATTTTGTCACCCTATTTAATGTTGTTTTTTTTATGCGCATCATCAGGTGCACGGCTATTAACTATAGCATTCAGAAAAAAGAGGTAACACACTTACTCCAAGTATTGCACTTGATTGACTGACAATAACGTCAGTCAAGTGCAATAGTAAGTGTGCTGCCTTTACCTCTTTTTTTTCTGAGTGGCATTTTTTTGACAGCCAAAGAGAAAGAGTTTGCTTTTTATCCATTTCACAATTACAAAGTTTCTTCACTATTAAAAAAGAGCCGCTCAGCTGTCGATGTTTCCCCTAACACGGTCGATCAGTCAGGTGGAAGGCATAACGGTAATGGATGGTGCTCCAGGGTGGTATCAGCAGCACACTCCGGTGTCTGTTAACCCAGCATCGTCACAGAAGATGTCAATGTAAGCAGCCCCTAAGCTATCAGAGAGCCGCCTTGTGTCGAGCCAAGCCAATGGATCAAGCACATGATGGATGACATAATGTTTCTAAAAGGACAACATATTGCAGTTTTAATTATAGTTGCCTCACTTTTGATGCTTTTAGTGCTTTAGCTGTGTCTAGTGTGGTATATACACACCTGCATTAGCTGCGTATATTTGTAAAAGCAGTGACTGTGCACCTTGAGCCCAAGTTTCACGCCTCTTGAGTTTTGTAAGTTGTGGAGTTTGGGAAGGGTATCAAAAAGAGCACTCATACAACACTTTTCCATTGGTTTCCATCATTGCGGAAGGAGAAAAATATACATTATTTAACCAGAAAAGGTCCCTCTGAGATTACAAATCGCTTTTGCAGTGGGTTACTGTACATAGTGGTAGAAGAAACCAGAGCACACAGAGGAAACTTACACAGACACAGGGAGGACATGCAAGCTCCACACAGAACGTCTGGACGGGAGTCAAACCCAAGACCTTCTTGCTGCGAGGCAGGAGAGCTAACCACCCTGCAACGGGCTGCAGCTAATGGGTCGAATTTTAATAGTAATCGTTCCAGTAAGAGTCAGTGTACAATGGTTCTTGTTTCTTGAGCTAAAGGAATCGTTCAGTTATTTATAAAAAGGGTCTCTGCCATACTTAATGATAGGTAACATATTCCCTACAGTAGAACATTGTCACCACAGCGCTGTTTAGAGACACAGACACAGGCTTTTATTACAAACAAGGTATTTATTTATACAACCCTTGAGCTTAATATCTTTTATACAAGCACCTCAATGTGTTCTTAGTGTTTCTTTTTAAAGTTAATTATTGTTCTTCTTCTATTGCATATTGAAGCAGCTCATCAAATACCAACTCAAAATTTCCAATTCAAACTTGGCAATGGCTTCTGCTTCGTTGGCGTCACTATTTCGGTGCTGTCAACAATCGACCTACACACCCCGCAGTGCAGACGCAAGCCAGATCAGCAGATCCCTTTTTGAAACTGTTCTGAACCACAGTGAGCCACAACCATTGGTGAAAAAAAGGCTTAAATACTGTACGTCCCTGCAGAAATCTATAGAAGCAGGGGACTGCGTCACAGGGAAAAATGTGATTAAGAGTTTAAGACAGAGCCTGGTTTTAATCAGCTGTCCCGCTGCCTTCATATTGTGTCACCTCTGAGAAGACAGGCAATGACACGCCTGCGGTTAAAGCTCCTCTCTGCTCCCACCGACACCCGAGTGGGAAATTACTACTGAGATATGGAGAGAGAAAGTGTGTGAAAAAAATATAATGTGAAGATGGAAATGACAGACTCCAACTAATTTCTGTCTCTCGTTTGCTGAATCAAGAGCAATATGTCCCTCTAATCAGAAATAATGTGACTGTGGTAATGTGAGGGGAGAAAAAAGCATATTCAGGCTGCTGTAGAAGAAGATAACATTGATTAGATTAATAAGCGCTTGTGAAGGATGTGTTTAGATTTTTCAACTGTCAGAGTAATTCACATTTTTAGGAGCAAAGCTAGTTGGTCTTATTGAGTGAATAAAGTACAGTGTGCCCTTTGGGCCTGTGGAAAAGTAGATCATCTTGTCAAATGGGTATGAATCTCTGAATCTCAGTTTGATTTACAAAGTATAAAGGAGTGTATTTCCATTCTATTTCTATTGTTAGTTAGGAATTCATGGGTTTCAGTCACCTGGCTTTTTCCTGTTAGGGACATCATTCGGAGGACTTTTGGCCATTTAAAAGATAGACAAACAATGTTTTGAATTATTATTTGCTATGGCAACGGTCCTAGTTTTTTATTACTTGAAACTCATGGATACCAGCCTGATATATACATATACATTGTAGCCTATATACATAATTAAAAAGATTGTAAGGCCGGAACAAAGACGGGAAAGAGGTTGGATGGTTGAATGGATGCAATGCTGAACAACATGATGGAATATTCTATAAAGGGTGTCTTAATGGAACAATGAATGACTTTTTAAGCTATGAAAGATATAAGAAACCCAAGCTCCTTTATACCTAATGCAGTACGGCTGTGCTGTTATTACAGAGCATTTGAGTACATATACATTTCATTTTCAGTCCCACCCCAGTGTTGAAATTGCTGTTGTATGATTCAGTAGCCTTGCCTTGTACCTTTTCCACTATAGTCCTCTACACAGACACCAGCCGGCATCTCGTTTTGGAAATTTGGAAATTTGTTTTTCACACTCATTTTGCAGAAACTAACCAATTCCTTGCCAAAACCCTTGTAATAGGCAATTATTTTTTACCGTACCTCACATTTCACGGTTGGATATCTGTCACTTTGGAGCCATTGGCTGTCAGCCCACCTATTTCTTTGCTTCTGGCAGAAATTGCACAATGCCTTTGAAAGGTAAATGTTCTCAAGCCTCTAGTCTCTGAGTACCACTGAACACTGTTGAGTATCAAGGATTTAAAACAAAAACATTTTTTTTTCAGTGCAGAGAGCATCTAAGCATTCACAAAATGGTGATTATCAGTTCTGAAAAGCACAGTAAATTTAGAGTACACTGTTGTATAATGTCTCCTGTGGCCCTGGAGGAAAAATCAAGCCCAGTGCAGTCAGAAGAGTCAGCTCAGGTTAGGTTTACTGAGTCCAAACCTATTTACAGGAAGCCAGCATTAAAGAGCAGAGTTTGAGTGTATCAACATTTATAAATCTGAATCTGAATCTGAAGTAAGATAAAGCTCAGACAAAAATTTATGGTCTAGTTTAAGAACTTTCCAAGGGCTTTGCAAAACAAATTAGAACTAAAAACACTGCTGTATGTGGTGTTTCTTCAAGTGGACCTGTTGAAATGTAGCTTCTTTAACTATTTTTTTCCTTTACCACCCTTCTTATATATGCACTTGCATTAAAATATGTATTTAGAGGCTTAAGCGAGGCAAGTCCAATTACAGCTTCTTATTAGTGACATTGAGCTCCTTCTATGCCACAGTCCATGGCTTCACAAGAGGCATATGAGCCACTTCTTATACATTCACCAGCGTCGGCTCGGCTGCTAATTAGTGAACATACAAGACTACATTCTTGCAAAAATGCTTCTCTCAAAGAAATGGAGAAATTCTTTGAACATCTTCAAGATTGTCACTGTGGGTTCCTACACTGAATTCACCCTCCATGTATTTAATAAAATACACCATCCAATGCCGCACAACAAATAAAACAGAGACATTTTGCTCACTTGTGGTTGAACAAAAGACATATTGTTAAAGTTTTACATTTACTATTATTTGACAGTGTTAATGCAAAGAGTTGAGAAGGAATACCAACAGTGAGATGTCCTTTAAATGAACCACGCTGCAGATATTTAAAAGCTCTCCCTCTTCGATAGATGCTACCTTTAGTGTTTCCATGTGAAACCTGTGCACGTGTGCCAGTAAAATTCCGCTGAATCCATTTTTGTTTTGTGATATAGTATGATAGAGCGAAGTCAGAGATCAACGCAGTCTTTGTTTGCTCTGTTCACGTTGCGATAAGCCGTAACCCCCAGTAAAGGCTCAGCGGACAGCCAGATAGGGTTTTCTTCGCTTGACTTCCTCAAGAGTCAGCCTGAGAGACAGATGCACTATGGGAAAGGAAAGTGGGGAAATAGGAGAACTTTGTTGCTGCTTTGCTGCAATGCTCTGTGGATTTTTAAAATAGCCTGTGATGCAAATGCAGGGTATTAAAAATAACTGTGAAGTTTTTCAAGCATCATCCAAAATCACACATAAATCAAGTTTTCCTTCCTGTACTCTAGTCAGTAAAGATCTAAACACACCATTTTACTTTTTTTGTCTAAGCTTTTGGTGATGGGTGGATACATACAACCCTACATGACCCTGCAGAACACTTGGGTATCTTAAGAGAATGTTGGTAATTATCATTTTTAATTCTCCAGTATTTTGCAAAAAGGGAGCAAATGAGATTCATAGAGATAGACGGCCAATAATTATGAGCACACACCTAGTTTGGGGAGTCTTGACAGGAGTAACCACAAAGGCATGGTTTAACGTATGGTTACTAATGTGCCAAGTGAAAACACAGCTCATTTAATTAATTTAGTTGTTTGTAAAAACTAAATACATAATGAACATAAAAAAGATAAATGACAGAGTGAAGAAAGCAAGAAATTATTACACTCAGATACTGCAGCTTCATAGGCATTCATAGATTTTTTTTTTTTTTTAAACTGATTGACTCCTTCAAAACTCCTTCATGGATAAAGAAACACTAAGGACCATTACGTTGCCCCGTATGGCGCAACTGGGGCCCCATCCTGGAACCAGGCCTGGGATTGGGGCTCGCATGTGTGCGTCTGGTGGCCAGGTCTTTCGGATAAACAGTAGAAGATGGATGTATGGATGGATGGACTCCTTGAACAGAGAGATTTCTCTTCCTGATTCTGGTTCCGACTTAGTTACTGTGAATGTTCCTTTGTCTTTGTTATGTGCGATTTTGAATTTTGAAGTATGGACATAGTCTGGAGGCTTCATCATTTTAATTGTAAGCAAAAATTGAGGACTCCCAGTAAAATGACTTTAAAGTGGCTTTCTTAAGTGAAAATTGCGCAATTTCTCAGCAAAAGATATTCCCTTAAAATCCTCAAAATATCTTAAAATACATGTGGCTGTGCGTTTTAGATGTGTTGATTGCAGAGCTTGGAGTTTTTATGCAGCTTACTGCAAAAAACTAATAACAGAATTGTATTGAGATGGTGGATTTATTCAAACTGTATCTTGCAAAAAGCATCTTCTATACAGTCCAGTCCAGGCATGCAGCTTATAGGAGTGCGGTAAAAGGTAATGTAACGTAACACTTTCCTTTTCCAGGATTTTCATATCAGCCACGCCAGAATATCCTTGCTTTTTGACAAATTATTAATCCTCTCTGAAGCAGATAGCAGCGGGTTTCTTTCCACTTTTACTAAGTGTGCATCCAAAATGGGCTGGGACTCAGGAGCATTTCTGACTGCACTACAGACAGCGGTTGTTATGGTTACATTTATACCCCACGTCTTTGAAGCTGGTTATAGTCAGTCTGTGAGAAAGGCAGCACCGAAAACTTTTCATGGGTTTGGTGGGATGATAATGCACATTGTAATATGACGGCTCAATATGCTCTTTAAAGGTTATTGCTCAGAAGATAGCAATGTTTTTGTAATGCTGCTCTTCTGATTTGTCAATTGACCTTTCACTCACCTTGTAATGGAATATTGATCTCCTTGTTTCTTGTCAATGTCAGTCACTTACTAAAGCACATATAGTATTGTGTGTTGAATCTGTCAATGACAAAATAACATGTTCATGATCTTCAACTTGAAAATCATATATCTGGGATTATGTTTAATAAAGGAAAAGGGATCTTAAATTTAATACACATCTCTTTAGTCATTTTGTGATGGTTTTTGATCCATTGAATTGTATTAATAATATGTGACTCTTGGTCAGATTGTACAATGTGTAATATTTTGTAATAGGCTTCAGCTGAATAAAATGGACAAACAGTGTTGTCCAACAGCCAATCGGAGCGTCAATTAATTAAATGAGAGCAGACCCACTTGTTGTGGCACATGATTGTCCAAAGCTAAATTTTTAAGATAACAATAGCCTAATAGATTTTAGGTGATTAAAAACACTAGTCTCAAACTGAATTTATTTGACTACCATCTCCAATTTCTGTTGAAATACATACACTAAAAGTACTTTTATTTATACTGCATTTGTTAGTATCTTGCCAGTTAAACTGACATTTTTAACCATAGAATTAGCATTAGCCACAAAACATTTCAAATTGTGCCGCAATTAGCAACTTTTAATGATGTCACGGCTGGTAGGGTCTATAAGATTAGACTAAACATAACCAATTAATAAATTTGTTCTGATGTCCAGATGCTTTCATCTTGACCTTTTTATATAAAGACATGGATGGCTGAGAATTCCCACAGACAGTGATAATTTATAGGTTTTTACAGCTACCTCATGTCCCATAATGAAACTGTGTGCCCTTAAATACTCTTGTCTTGCAGGATGTGTACAATCGGCCCCTTTAAATAGCTCCCTATCTCCAATGTTCTTGTTTGCGAGTCAACATTTTGAACTTGTGACTGCCGTTCAAAGTCTCAAACAAGTCTGGGAAACAAAGTACGACAGAAAAGTGATTGTTAAACAAAGAGGGCTGTGTGCAGGAGGGATAAGCAGGAGAGATAACCAGGGAAGAGAATAGCAGACAATGAAGGTTAGGAGCAGAGGTTAGGTCACACTTCAGAGAGAAATTTGAGCTGGAAAAGATAAGAAGAAAGCACTAAGAAAAAACCTGCGAGAAACGCCCAGCTAAACAGGGATATGGGGCTTTAGTTTGGGAGAAATAGTCAAAGATGGCTGAGGTAACACTGGGGTGAGGGATGGCCGCTGAGAACAGAGGGAACACGGAAGAGATGGACACAAGAAGGATCTAATAAATGAGAAAGGACTTTACTCCAGGGAGGCATATAGGGAATGAAGTCAGGGAAGAAAAAGACAAAAAAAATAACGAGTGATTTAGATTCGGAGAGATGGATGAGCGTGAGAGTGAGTGCCAAGGAGCAGAGTGACAGAAAGAGCTTTGAGTGAATGATGTCCAAAAGGAGCTCAGGGTGGCCTTGATGGGACTAAACCTGCCAGCAGCTATGGCTCATACTAACCAGCAGTTAAACAGACACAAACAGCTATACTGCTTCACTTAATAATGCAATATTAATTACAGGATGAATAAACCTTCACCTCAGAGCCTTGATTCTTGGTTCTTTGCTTGAAGCGATGCTTGTTAGCAACAATCAGAACCATTCAAGGCCAATGGATATTATTTTTCTTTGTAGTCTCTGCTTAATGATATGTCTACAGAGATAAACATGAGCCCAGGATATTGTCCTTAACCTCCACCGCAGCCATCTTATAATGTTTGTACATTGTTCAGAAGAGTCAAGGATTTTGCTCTGTTCATAATGAAGACACTGCAGAGACTTTGATACTCTACAGAGTCATATTTGTTGAATATCAGAACAGAGTTACCTGCTGTTATATGATTATATAAACACATAAATATGTAATTAGATTGGTTTATAAAATTGACAAGCCTTTAATGGTTCTGTCGGTGCTCACTGGAAGAAGACAGTGGCAAGAGAGTTTAACTTACATAAACGATATTTCCTTTCAAAGTGGGTTTACATTAGTTTAACATTAAAGTACTATTTCTATTGGTCTTGGTCAAGCTTAACTAGTTATAAATTACAGATCTGTGTTAAAATGTGTCATCTAAACTGCTTAAACCGCTACCTGTAGTGTGTATGAGGTCCTAGCTTGTTTGCAACTGCAACTCTACAAGATAATTGTTATCCAGCTATTGCCCTGTGTGGTTCAGAGCAGTAATAACCAGGACAAATAGCTTTCTTTCTGGTGATACTATTCATGGGCTCTGTCACTACTGCTTCTCCGTATATGTTTTTGTGGGGGCTGGAGCACCTTATAGTTGACTTATAGGCTAGGTTTGACCTGAAAAGTTGCCAGTGAGAAATCACAGGACACCGGAAACTATTCAACTACAGGAAATGTATAGTCGTTTATTCACCAAATGTTGGGCTCCTTTAAGGCTGTGGCAGAGGCATGATCACACAAAGGCTGCAGGAACTGAACCAACCCCATCTGGGATTATTTCTTATTGTAAAAAAAGATTTACCTTAAAATTTACTTAAGCTTTTATTTCAAGAACAGTAGTTTCCAGCTTCTCATCCTTTAAAATCATATTTACCTTCGACAATCTTACTGCCCATGTGCTAAGTGGGCCTTTTATCAGAGGTAATAAGGCTAAAGTATTTTTCTTACCTTGACGTCTGTTTGTGACTCTATTGGCACCAATTCTCATAAAGCGCTCTTGCCTACTAACAAAGTAATTGCTCTGCTGTTGATATTGTGGCTGAGAGGCGGAGAAGCTTAATCACTTTTAGATAATGATCAGTTCCAGCTGCCATTTTGACAATCCTGACGTCTGTTTGCAGACTACTAAAAGCTTGTTTTCACTTGTGTGGGATGATTGTCAATACTGGAGTACAATGACATCTCACAATGAAAGAGTGCTCTTTTGTTCAGAACAGAGTGTACAAAGGCAACATCTTTGAAAGTCTTTGAGCCAAAATACAAAGTGTCTGCGAAGCTGTTGTGAGAAACATTACATGTGACAAAAGTGACAAAAGTTTTCAATCTTTTGTTTTGCTTTTATGACTTACATGATGCTCTTTTAGTCTTTGATGGGTGTAAAGGGAATAATAAAACAGGTTTTATCAAAATTTAAGTGTCTCAGTTGCAGATTATTATATTACATTGTAATGTTGCAGTCAAGTCTGAAGTACAGTAAGTGAGATCAAGTCATGAATTAGATCAAAGTGGACAGAGACCAAGACTTTTTGGGAAGTCAAAACCAAGACCATGGAAAGGAAAGACCGAGTCAAGACCACGATCAGTGTGTGATAATATATTGGAATCGTTCTCAGGGAACAGTTCTCCAAACTCCTGGATGAGGTAGACGTTTAGTGAAGGAGGTGGAGTCAGAAGGAAATTTGACCATTTGATCAACATCTAAAACATATTTTGCCCTGTTATATTGTTGTGCTTTTTAATGACAATTACTGGTGGCATTATGTTTGCTTCAATAAGTCATTAGCCCTGTCTTGCTATACGCTGGACCACTGCTCTTTGACTCAGTTTCGAGGCCTCGGGGACATTTAGTTATGCTAATAATATGTTTCCGCCACAGTTGGTTAATGGCTGAGACATCAAAGCTAATGAAAACATGATGCAAGTGACAGTTTGATGCTTTAATAACTACTCTGTTGGAAATTAAAAAAGGAAAGAGTGAACTGGAGAGATGAAGGTGATATTTTATGTGCCGCATAAACTTACGTTGTTGTCTGTTGAAACCAGAGTCACGTCAGCATGGGTTTATGAATAGTGTATGAAGTGTTAAATATTAACCTAAATGTTTGTTTTTGGTTCTTGAAAGAGATGGAGCATGCCACATTTTTACACAGCAAACACTTACTGAGTTAAAAGTCACTGTTTGGAAATATACATCTGGACCAGTTCCATAAAAAATGTATGAGATGTGTAGGTTACACTATTGTATATTGTGGTATGTTATGGATTTTAAAATTTCTTGTTTAGCTCCCAATTTCCCCTTCATTCCTTGTCAACACAATAAACTGAGTTGTCTTCACAATTCCAGAATATTTTATATAGGTTGTGTCCCATAAACTATTTGCATGTTGCATGTTGTAATAGAGGCTAATAAACAAAAATAAAACAGCAATACATATAAAAGATGCCTGCGTCTAGATAAACAGGGCATGGGTTTTGTCTTGGTCTTGGTCTCAGTGCACATGTTGTTGGTTGTAAATGGGTCTGGACTAAAATGTGTTGTATTTGTTGTCTTTGTATTATTTTCCTTGTACAGTTGTGCAATAATTTAAATTTAAATGTAAATGAAAAGGACGTCTTTGCCCACCATTTTCCTTATCAAATCCTTGCCGTTACAAAAACACTCTATATTGTAAAAAATGTTCTTAAGGAATATTTGAAAGGAGAAACATTTTCTCTGTTTTTCCGCTTGTGTCCTAAATATTCCATGTTTAGATTCTGAATGTCATGTGGGATGAGACAACCCAGAGCAGCAGTGACCACACACTTCTGACAGCACAAAGCCCCTGGGAGACCCCACACAAACACACTCCCTTCAAACAAATGCATAAGCACGACACAGTAAGTCCAGTTTAGCTGCAGTTAGTTGTGAGAATACATTTGCACTCCAGTCTTGCTTGGCCTGAACCATATGTTCTCAATCTTAGTAGGAGGGGCCCCTGGGCATGTGGTTTATCTTACCACTAGACCCAGTGGAGGGTCCCTGGTGAGCAAACAGCTTGTTGACAGAGCTCGTGGGGAAGTGAGTCTCAGCCAGAGGTGAAAAGGTCCTGGAAGTCTGCTGGCCTCAAAGCTGCATCAGGCCTCAAGGGCTGCACTAGGTCAAGGATGACGAGACCCGGCCTCCTTCCCATCTGTACACACAGAGCTTCTTCTTCTACAGTCCTCTAGTCACAAAAGCTAAAACCTCCTGCATCTGCACCCAACCAAGTAACTTAAGTTTCCAAGCTGCTTCTAACAACATTCTGTGTAGCAATCCCTTTTAAAGATTTATGAGTTGTGGTGTTGGTTTATGTTGTCAAATCAAAGATTACATATATCACAGTGTTGCAAATTTAAATAAATCTTGTTATCCTTTCACTGCTGTATACTATACAGCTACATAACTCAGAATTTCTCTTTAAAACTGGGCCCCAGAATAGAATATTTTACTCCAAACCGCACACTCATTTACACTTTGTCCCTCACTTTGGTTTTCTTTTTTCTTGAAGCACATGCATCTCATGTTGACAGTCACTCGTGCCATTGACCATAGTTTAATTGTTGCTCTCTGGACATCTCTAGTTGCACAGTACACATCAAGGCATCTATGTACTGGCATAAGCTCATGATGATTGCACAGTATGACAAAAGATTCAGAACGTTTTTATGTTTTGTTTAGTGGATTTAATTTAGAGGATGAAAACAGATAAGACCACAAAGATAATACCTGGCCCTGTAAAAATTGTAGGTTGTAAAACAGTTATTTTGCCTCAATGGGGTCTATATCCTTAGCGGGCTGCAAAAAGGTTTGTCACTGCACAAGGGCCCTCTTGGGAAAGCCGAGGCCGTATCACTGTCTCTAAAAGTCTATTGTACATTGATAATACTCGCCATAAGCCCTTGTTATATGTAAACATTTTTCTGCGACGCCAATTTTAGTGTCAGCCTTTTGTATGACCCTTCTTATCACCCTGTTAACCGAATATAGCACAGGATATCGACATAAAAACAGAATTATCCGACAACCAAAATATTCCATAAACGGGGCAATAGATGCTAATAAGAAAGAGCCCAGAGGGAAAACAGAAACAAACAGCATATGGACAGGTGAATGAAAACAGCATCTATTATGTAAAGGATGTCTCCCCCACTGAGGTCAGGTCTAATGTGTAAGACATGCTAAATAACTGAATCTGTTTTGTTATTTGTTCGACTAATTTCTGCCACACACCCTTGATAGTGTTTTGTAACCCCGAGGTGAGGATCAGTCATGGGTGTTAGCAGATGGCAAAGTGGAATAAACAAGGTCTTTCTGCTCTCTGTGTTGTGCGCTTCCTCTCAACACTCTTACAATTTCACACTCCAAGTTGTCTCCCAGCGTTTGAGAGCACTATCACACCTTGACCACTGACCCCACGGACGAGGCCTTGGAGTCTTGTGATTGGCTCAGAGGGCGTGTGCGGCCTGCTCATAATCTGTAAATGAGCTGAGGCTGTGAGCTCACTGGCACTGGATTGGAAAGTTGGCACTATTGCTCCATGGAGCAGAAGTTTCATAGTGCTTCAAAGTGTTGGTTACAAAGTGCTAATTATGCAAAGTGCTACCTCACATGTTAATCACTTTGTTCCAAAACCGTCTTCGTTCTGGAGAATTAAAATGGCATGAAATGAATTGCTAAACTGCAATTAGTTATTATATTATACATTCAGGATGTAATGCAGTTTGCCGGATTTAATGCACTGTGTTTTGGGAATTGGTAGTGATTCAGAAATATTCATATACAGCGGAATTTAGATGTAAGGAGTCTACCACTTAGTGTTAGTATGCTAACAGTTTCACTGAGGTTGATTGGAAAAATAATAGATGACCAACTGGCATTCCTGAGCAATAAAAGTAAAATACATTATTCATTGTAATTTTATAGCTTAATATTAGCTCTTCAAATAAATTGTAGAGAAACCTAATGTAGCACAGCATATTCTTACACTGTTACACTGATGAAATCTGATGCATAAACCTTCAACATAACACCTCCATTAGTGAAAAGGTATTATATCCTAATGGCAAGGTAGGGGCCATTTACATTAAACACACTAAAACGCCCTGTGGCATAATATAAAATCTGAGTTCACACAGATATACGCTCAGCTGCTGAAAAAGCGGTACTAATTTTGCCTGGCCACTGGGGGTGCTTTAAAACCCAACTGCTCTCAAACCTACAGTCATTACACACAACTGATTAAGGCACATGTGTTTTAATTATAAAATCTATAATCAGAATATTACTACTGAATAAAAACAAGTGTATGTGAGTGTATGTATTTTGCCATTATTGTTCAACTTGCTGTTAGTTTTTAGCAGCCAATAGCCGTTTGTTGCATCGTCATTGAACAGTCTTTACAGTTTATACAACAAATTACTTAAAGTACTTCTCAACAAAACCTCAAGGCTATATTGAGAAGTTTGTGGATTGAGAACACCTGTCCTCATGTGAACAAACAGTGACAAAAGGAAAGTGTTGGTGTAAATGGGCGTATAACTTTAGAACAAGACTGGAGTTCACATGTTATTTGGGACTTTTGGAAAAACACATTGTAGACATATTCAGTTTTGTGGAGCTTATTTAGTAAACATTTGCTTAAACACTCTTGTAAAATTTTCCATCCTTTTGTTCACAGGTGATCCTGATTCTGACCAAGTTATATGACTTTCACATTGGCAGCGTCACTGAGAGCACTTTGTGGAGGTGAGTACCAAGCATGAGCATTTTGACTCATAACAATACACTCAACCAAACAATACAACCATGAAAAATATTGTCCAGTATTACTATATTTGTTAATTACACTACTGATTCTAAATGAAAAAAAAAAAATTCTGTCTTTTTCTGTAATTTTACCCCTGTGTATCTCTATCCTACCTGGCTGTAATCACTGTAAGTCCTGTCCTAACCCTCTCCTGTGGGCTGTAAAAAGTGAGTTGTGGTGTGTCATGCGTGGTCAGGAGGGGGTTGGCTGTGTGGAGAATGCTGTTTGCCATGCTCTCGTTCTGCTGTATTATCTGATGTAGCTACTCCACTTCCTCGCAAACCCGTGGGAATCGAATAAACACACATATCCTTTTGTGTACACATTTTGGAACAACATGAGTGCTTGTACTGAGTAAAAATACCCTCGCTAAAGGAGGGGTGACAGATCCCTGATGAGTTGTAACCGCATGTAGCCCATTTTCAAATCTGGTTGGATTGTGTAAAACAGAGTTTCTCCATTGTGTGAGTTTTCAGATGTCACACACCAACATCCTCTTGGGCTGTTTATATCAATGAAACTTTCCCCTCGGAAAATTACCTCTTGTAGACTTCTCAGACAGGTGTAAGAACACTGAACCAATAAACACAATGCATCTTGACACTTTTAAAAAGACCAATTAAAATGTTTTCAGCAACACAGTCCTCAACGTGTAATTACAGGTTGCCAAGCCATTAGCCTAAAGGAAAATGAACCATATGCCATTTGCATGTTGTCTGTGAGCTGTTATTTTAAAAGCAAACATTTCCACATCTTGAGCGTGACCCATTTGGAAGAGGTGGTAGTTTGACAGTAATAAGTGGTGCCAAAGTGACTGGCCGTGTCTGACATTTAGAAAGTAATTTTGTTCCTCAAGGTAAAAACAGATCTGTTTTGGTGTTAAAATGACTGGAAATATGGAGTGATTTTTCTGTGAGAAGATACACCCAAGCAACACGAGCAAGAATAAAGATTAGCTCTTGTTCAAGCCAAATTACATTTTAACACAATAAACTTTAAAAAACAAGAACATGAACTGTATTTTAGTGAAATACCTATGCTAATGTGCACGTAAATAGTAAGATCTACAGTTGCAGAATCCACCTTTCAATGTTAATCTATAGAAACAAGTTTTTAGAAACCCACGTAATTTCTTATCTCTGCACCCAACGCTGTCATAGGCGCCACCTCAGGGCAAGCACAAATATAAACATTATTCAATTTTAAAAGAGACATCCTGGCCTATTATCTTTTCTGGACATTCAAATGGTACCTGCCAAATTCTTGTAGCCCTCACAGAAGACTTTTTTATCTCCCGTCAGTCCCTTTAATTCAGGCTGCTTTATTGCTAGGCGTACTCTATAATCAAAGTACGTAATCCAACATTTCAGGTGTGTTTGTTCATAATATTCCACATTTCCTTTGAAGTAGCGCTGCTGCTAAGCTCCTGCAGAGTCTAGTCAGCCATTGGAGCTTTGTGTACTGATGACCTGATGTCTGGTTACCGCACATGCTGCTACGTCGTGCTTTGTGTAAAGCGCCTGCTGTGTGTGCATTGGCTGTTGTGTGTTCTTTTTAAAGTTATTTTAATCAGCACAAATGAGGTCCAGAGTGAAAAAGACAGCTGAAGACATACATACCCCTTTTTAATACTTTATGGTTTTGATAAATGGACATTCTCACTGTATACTCTATTTTCAAAAACTTTAAAGGTTTTTATGCATTGAAGTTTGTCTCAGTGTTCAGAGGGTTATACATGCAGAAAAGCAAGGCTATAAATGACAAAGTGGAAAGACATGACTCATAAAGAAAAGTCCAGTTTAACTTGTTGGTGAGTCACAGAAGAAAGCGCTTGCTCCATTAACAAACGTCAAAGGATAGTTTATAACTCATGCGTTGTGTTAATTATGATACGATAACCACCAACAGTGTCTCTGATACAGAACCATCTGAGAGGTCTTCCACAGAAAGCATTTGCAAAGGATAGGTACTATACATTAAGAACTGGTTGGTGATTGTACCTGGTGTAATTATCGTCTTGGGTTGCTTGACTGCAACCCTGTTTCCTGAAAAAGCGTGAACGAGATGCCATGTAAAAATACACTATGGGGAACATTCTTTGTTTGTCTGGTTGTGAAGCACGTGTGTCATACAAGCCAGGAATTGGCTTAAATAACTTTATCACCCACACGTGGCTGTGAGCATACGTGGAGGTTACAAATACATGTGACATGGAAGCTTCATTAGGTTGACTTTGAGACTCATAACAAGTTAACCTGAGATGTTCCCTTTCAAAAGCTAAACTCAATACTGCGTCGAAATACACCATGGGGAACGAGAATACCAATGCCGCCGCACTGCAAGTGTCTGGACCCTCCGACTCCTGGATGTTTCCTCAAGGACATGAGAGCCCAGGGTACAACGGACATCCAGACTATATCATTTAATAAAAGTGTGCAGAGAGGACCAGCCTGCTGCATCACACACTTGCTGTAAAGGGACTCCCCTTGCCACAGATGCATCCCCTCTGGTTGAGTCCTTACACCTATATGCAAAGCTTGACCACACGCCTCATAATCCAGTGCAATAGTATCCATCCCTCACCCAATGCAACATAGTCTGTTTATTGGCCACAGAAATGCTGCTCACATTTTTCTACTGGCTAGTACTGGCTAGTAGACAAAAATTTCTTATTAACATGCAATTAACTAGCGTTAAAAAATTTGTGGTGAGTTACGGCCCAAAAGAGTCAAACATATTTAAGAGGACACAGGAGGCAAAAACAATTTATAACTTTTTTATTTATTTTAGTTTTAGACTGTTAAACTGTTTTATCTTGATGTTTTACTCTTCTTAGTTAATAACAAAGAAAAGGTGGACCTGGTGAGCCGTCCAAACAGAACATAAAGGAAAGAGTGACCCCGGGCCAACCCTGTACAGGGTGCCAACCACGGTGCCAACTCCTCTACCACCCTACACAACACAAACCCCCATTACTAACCTGAACAAAATAAAGAACGAGAAATCAGACAGCCGGTCCCATCAGGCCAAACAAAAACAAAGCTAGGCTAACAAGAACTACAGAGGCATGGAGCAAGCCGGCTGCCCTCACCAGTGCAGTCACCGGAACAGCTGAGGCGGAAGTGAAAAGTCTTTGAGCAAGCCTACTCAGGTGACTTATATACTCTGATGAGCCTAAAAAAGAACTAAATACATTTCCAAATGACAATAGCTAAACTATGAAAACCACCTAATACAAAATATACAAAGGAGATAAACAATTAACAAAATTACTGCATCAAATAAAGAAGGAAAGAAAGGTGCACAGGCACCTAACATGGTGTTAATGGTAATTTGCGTTAAAGCGTTAAATTTGACAGGCCTAATTACTATTAATGCCTGAGGTGTTCTCAACCACAGCGGTAAATATCATGTGCCTCAGTGAACAAAGACCAGTAGAGAGCATAATTAGGGGAGCATTTTTCTTGCACCAACCAAGCCTTTATATGAAGTGTCAAGTCCCGATCAAAAAGACAATAATAACGCAACAGTTATTGAAACAGTGAGTGTCTACACAATCAGTACACACTGTGATCATTACTCTTAAAATGGCAGCTGTAGACAAATAAGTGATGACTGGACTCTCATCAGTCCTGGCACTGTCGTCTGAGTTAAATGCACCGTGACAGTTTAACTCTACAGGGAAGGCGTAATCAGGTAAGGTAACATCCGCCGTGTGAAAACAGGGACATCACTGTGGTTGGCAGCACTCCCAGCCCTGTCACTCACAACAAAACTACAGTGGGGGCAGCAGCTGTCCATCCAGGCTCGGCTCTCCAATATTAGCAAGATTCTGCAAGTGAGAAAACACTGAGAAAACACAGTGTAGGAGTCAGTCACAAAACTGAATGTATTTTTTATTTATTTATTTATTTGATGTAATGGCTGTGAATGAGTGGAATTTCTTGGAAAAAATATAAATTGAAAACTCCATAGAATCTAATGATGTTCTGATACTTCTAGTTCCTGTCTCTTTCAAAATTCATTTAACTTTATTTATTTTGCTATACATATTTCAATGAGAAATTACCATCAGAACAGTTTGACTAAATTGGAGTGTTGAATTGTATAGGGCAATTTCACCACATGAAGGTGCTAAAAATCCCCAAAACTACATTCAACTCATTTTAATGGTCCACTTGGTGCTTTTTCTGGAATTTGTACAGGTTTGTGTACTCATCGTCTACTGGAACCTAACACAAATATCAAGTTAAGTGACTTTATTGTCCCTGTGGGGGAATTTTTTCTCCACATATAACCTGTCCATTATCCATTGTTACTGGGACAACCTGTCAACCTGCTGAGCAGAGCCAGGGGACTGTCTCCAGGCGCTGAGCTGGTATCTTGGTCAAGGATACTAACTGGAGGATTACCCTTTAGTGTGCATGTTTTTCAAGGTTTGTGGGAGAACATGCAAACTCTCCACCCTAACAACAATGCTAACTACACTGATAAAAACAATCCACATGTGAATTATTATTATTATTATAATGTGCATCCTAGGAACTGACAGAAATATATAAAATTCCAGAAACTAGGTTGAGAATGTACTTGTGCTACATTCATTGGTCATTGGTCATCTCAAATCAGCTCAACAGTGGCTGATTCAGTAAACCTTGCTGTCTTATGTCAGGCTTGCTCTGTGATTCGTCTCTCAGCAGCTAATTGAGATCACAGCTCCAATAGGGTTTGAGCGGGTGCAGTCAGAGAGAATGTTCATCACTTCACGGGGAAACGTCACAAATGGCAAGTCTAATGCTCCCTTTCCCCGCAAAGGTCGAGGCAGTGGCAACACCTCAAAGTATTGCCCAGCCGGTCTATCAATTTTAATGAACATCCTGACCTTAAACAATGAAAGCTGATCAGTCAGTCGGTGCATAAACTACAAAGAGAGCCTTTTGTTTGAGTGGGGTAGATTCTAAAAGAAGAGAATGAATTCAAGTTATTGTTGACAACAAATCATCTCACAAAAAAATTCCTCAAAGGTCCACAGTCTCTCTTATTTCCTCCCCTGAAGGATTGTCCTTTTTGTATATTTAACGAATATGACAAGCTCTTGTGTTCATTTGCAAGTATTAAGATTAAAATGAATGTGAAAAAAACAAATCAGGTTGAATTTTCCTCTTTTGATGATACATGCTGTAGATGGTGCTTTGTGAAATAAGCTTGTGATTTATTTTTTAAATAGCATTAAAAGGTTAGTTTCAATGACTCTACTGTAAGTCTCATAACTATGACTCAGTAACGCAATTTCAAAAAGTACAAATCATTAGTGGGGTTTAAAGTGAAGAAGAAAAAAATATAACTGTATGAATTACCAATGAGTCATCCTGTCACTGACAGAAAGAGTAGGTTTTAGCATCGGAGCTCCCCTCACTGGTGCAAAGTGCTTTTGTCAGATGCAGTGACAGAAACAGACAAGAGGCTGTTGTCTGGGGTATCCAACTAGAAAGCACTAAGAGCCGACTCATCACAAGAAAAGATAAGTAACTTGTTTTCATGCCCTCCATTGTTGTCAATGTCTTTCTAGAGAATCTGTTATTTATGTACCTTGAGTCCAGAAAATTTCCTGAGTTTTTCCTGCTGTACTAAATTGTGTTTCTACTGCCAAGTTGGCCAATGCAAAAGTCCCTCACTACTCTGACCTTGATTTGAGCACAGTCTTCCACAATCTTGCAGTTTGCCACCAATTCAACAAGTGAAGCGCCACTTTACTCATTTACTGAGGCATCACTGCCTGCCTCCTTTTGAGTCTGTTTCACCTTCACATTGTTAGCTCTGAGCCGACTCCATCTGGCATTCGCGCTCAGGAAAGGCTAGATTTCAGCCTTGACTTGTGCCAGCTAGCGTTGCCTAGCTTCAGTCTTGGTCAAAGTGTGATATTGAACCAACAACCACCAGTACCAACATCCTTCAGTCCTCACTGAGTAGTGGTGCAGTGCTAACCATCAAAAGGTTTTAGCTTATTATAGCGATCGGTGATACCAACAATTTTCTTTTCGATAGGATACCATTTTTTAAGGTACCTTTTCATAGATACCAATAACAATACTTTTTGTGCCTTAAAAGAAAAATCACGTAATTGCATAGTGTTCATTTATAATTTTATTGCAAGAACAATATAAAATATGACTAAAACTCATGAACATAAATACTTGAAAAAAGTATTTCAGTTTTTTAGAATATGGTTAGCACCACACTATGCTTCTTTTTTCTCTTGTCAATCCATCTTTTTTTATTTAAAAGAGACCGTGTATATAGATATAAATATGTCGGAAAACATGTAAGACATAAGACATCATGTAGCACATTGCACTCAACATAAATGACATCTAAGACCATCGAAGACCATCTAAATATGCCTAGGCTGGTTTTCACACAAGGATTTACATACATTCAACGCCTTAAAACTCTCAGATGTGGAAAAAAAAAAAGTTTTGTATCAGTAGTTTTGCAATATATAAAAAAATATAAAAAATTCCTTTCCTTGTATTTCCTTGGATGTATTTACAAAGCGTTGGATGCCTGCTTGATTTGTGTATTCGTCCATTGCTCCCTCTGCTTAGCCTTCACCAATAACATGCCTTCTACTTGTATTTTATTACTCCTCTGATTTGATATGTTATATATTATACACGCAACATGTTCAGCAATATAACAACTAAAGTTCTGTTGCTTTTTTTATTGACCTCAAATGAGGTTTTATTACTGGTCCTGACACTCTCAAAACGTTGACTTTCTACCTAAAGTAACCTCCGAGCACATCCAATAAAAGAAGCAAAAACCTTGTATATGTCAACCTTTGGATTAAATGTACGTATGTAAATGTATGTTTTTGATAAAGTGCTATTCTTGATTAAGTTCAGAAAAAAAAGTATTTCCTCTGCATTGGCAACACAGCTAAAGTTTACCTGCTATGTTTTTCTACTTGGTTCAATTGATATCTGTGAAAATCATCTCTTTCCCCGTGGACTTTTAAATTACATGACAGCATTGGCCAACAAGTAGAATTAAATTGCATTTTATTTTTTCATCTAGGAAACATAGCTGTAGTCTGAGTCACTTTGTCGAATTTGATTCAAGCATATTTTCACCCAAAATCATCAGGCATTTGATTTTAATAAGTTTTATATAATTGGTCTTATTCTGGCCTACAGCAAATTAACGCTGATCTGATAAGCATTCTCTTCGCTCTTCTCTGTCCCCTATTAACATCCTGATTAGAGCCATAATGATGTTTGGAAAGAAGAAATCATTCATTATGAGAATAACTGCATAAAATGAGTGTAATTGAAAATGAGCGTGAGTATGAGGCATCAGGAAACTCTCACACTAATCCTAAAAAAGGTGTGGTGAAGCACTGGTTATTGTAAGTAACTCTAGTAGTCTTGGACCAAAGGTGGCATTTTTAGAGGTGATTTTATGTGAGTACACTCTGCTGCTGTATAAGCTGAATACTACAACTGTAAAATATCTAAAAGCTCCAGTGGACTGTGGTTTAGACTAAACAGTCTTTGAGTTAATAAAAGAGGTGTTCTTTGAACTTAATTTGAACAATAGTGCAGACTTTTAGATGGGGAAATTTATGTATATTCATTGAAGGGCCAGCTGTAGATTCAAGCTTAGATGTAAGAATTTTATAATTTTTTGTTGACATGACTTCTTTTTAATCTCTCATACTTTTTTTTGAGTTGTTTCTGGCCACTCTCCAGTCTCTGTAGAGCCTCTTTCGGGGCCAGTACCTCCTACCAGAAACCTCATTGTTAGTTTGGATCAGATAGGCCTCTTGTTTTGCCCAGTCGAGCTGGTGTCCAATGCAAAAGTCAACAAGAAGCTTCAGGTGTTTGTTTTCTGCGACAAGGCTCTTGTTGGATGCCTCAAAGCTAGAAAATCCCTCTGTCTCCACAGTGGAGCTGGCAGCCTGTTGTAGTCCTGCTGCTGGCCTGTTGGGCTGCTGCCTGGGTTGCTGGGCTTTGTCACCAAACACAACTTCTGCCATATATTCTCTCCATGGTCTTTAAACAGATGGCATTGCAAATAAAAATAGTAATAATAGAATAGATATTTTTTCTATATTATTATTATTAATAATATTAGTATTAAATTGTGGACCTTGTTTAACTCATTGTGAATACAGTTGAAAAAAAGTTTGACAAGAAGTGCAGAGCCCAAGCCTCTCTCATGGAACCCCTTTAAAAGGTCCTCGAGAAAGTGCGCCACCATACAGCGATATACAGTGATAAAGCTCCGTCCACCAGGGGGCGGGCTCCAAAAGCGTAAATATAAGAAGGAACCCAATGGCAACTTTAAAAAAAAAAAAGTGTAAAAATCATGTTTACAGCCTGGATAAAAAAGATCGCTCCGGTCTCTAGAGCTAGGTTTTTACTACATGACAACTCTGGGGGAGGTGAGTATTTGATTATTATGTCTGTTTATGCTATCTGAAAACTATTGTTTTACTACACAGTAAAAGCCAAAACCGCAATTTTATAGCCCTTTGGTAACAGCAATATTGGTGAATAGGGCACCAATGGGTGGAAAACGCTCATAGTTTAAACAGTCATTGAACCTCAAAACCGTCAAACAGTCATCTGAATGATTACCGTTTTTTTCACCAATCACTTGATTTTAAATTCTTGGGACAACTGGCAAATAAATAAAAAAATAAGCTAGCTTATAGAGTGTTTTGTGTTATGTAACACATGCATTATTAAATTCTATGTGGCATATTATGTTGCCAGAACACAGTATGGTATAATTTTTTGTTCTATATGACAGATTGTGTGATACTTTTGTGAATGCAATACCTTTAAGATAAAAGGTCAGCATTGCTAAGGGGTTTTCCCTTGCCTAACCACACAGGACTATAAGAGCAAGCGTGAGATTGCTGTATTATCACTCCGCAGCAGGAGACACTTGCGCAGAGCCAGGATGGGGTCATCCGCAGGTGACGAGTGACATCCTCTCAAATTGCATCATTTTGCTGAGCATGCTCATGGGCTGTGTGATATTTCACAGGTCAGCGCCTATAATAAGGGCTCTGCTCTGCTAGAGAGACTTACCTGATGTCTATGACCTTTTGCAATTGGACTTGGTATTTCCCCTTAAAACCTGCCGAGCTTGGTTCACTAGAACTTTTCAAAAGCACATCAATCAAAGTGTTGTGGAGAGGCCCACATTGATAAAGTCACTGTAAAATGACAGCACAGCGAGAAGGACCTCACACAAAGAAAAGCGACACATACAATACCATAACTAAAAAGTAAAATCCAAAAATGTTCACAACATATTGTATTTAAGCTTAGTAAATCGTGTTTTCTTGCATTGTTAAATAGCATTTCTTAAGACAGAGTGCTAGCTTATCAGTGAACTAAAGTCTAACAATACATTATATGAACGCAGACAGACAGCTCTACCTACAACTGCCTCAGTGTGAGTCACTTGGGTTCATTTGTGGTTAGAAATAGCTTTTTCTGCCCAGTCTATTTGTTGAGACATTTATTAAATTGGTGAGTTATCCAGATGTGTGCAGTTTCCCACATAACATCTGACTTACTGTATATTGAATGACTCTATAAGACTTTGACTTATTATTACGTATTTTATTGCTGTGTGAAGAAAAATAGTAATTGGTAACATAGCAGAGTTTTCAAAATATCTGAGGTAATGACACATAATGATTGTTCTTGGCAACCTCTTGGGAGCACCATTTGGCCAGCAACACTTTTTCTGAACAAGGACAAAGTTTTAACGAGACAGATACTGCATTAACATAAAGGCATTTCTTGTACCTTTTCAATGTTCGTTCACAATGACTAATGGCATGTGGGCATCATTAAAAGAGCCTTACCATATCGGCCTGTTCAGATACGGCCATTAGTACCACTCTATTATAAAACATAACTCAATTTAAAGGAAATGTACTTTTACTCATATATAGCACAATATATGCAGCTGTTTGCTCTTTTAAAGAAAACCCGTGTGAATTGGTGCAACCTTTTTGTCCCTGCTTTCTTCCTTTTCTTCAAAGTTAATACATAAATCACCCTCTCGCTGGTCTTAAAGCGGTCATTTATTTGGATCCTTTCGAAACATTATTTAAATTCCTACCTTTTTTAATTACACACTCTTGGAGGGTTTTTTTTCCCCTCAGATCCTGAAGCGTGTTCTCATTTGCTTCCTGTCACAACAGTAAATGGTAGATTTCATCACGAGGCTCTGCTCCTGCGGCAATGGAGCTATTTTATTTTTTTTCTTAAATAGCGCTGCAGTTCAAGGGCTTCTTGCTGAAAGGCGATACTGTAATCAACTTCCTGTCTCAGAAGCCATCAAGATGTGGCACTAATTAAAACGACTTCCTCATCTTACCATTTAGTCCATAACAAGTGTTTTCTGTTTTACGATAAGCTCACATTCACATGACTTCTTTTGACGCACTCAGCGTACAACCACATCCATTATCCCTCAAGCTTTGACTCTACCAAAATGACATAAATATTTCCATGCCGGACAGCACTATGACATCATTGGCCCGCAGGATGTCAGCCAATAGTGTGCACGGATGTAACTGGTGGCATGGCTGCTTTATTTGGACAGATATATGGTTTATTTGTGCCCATACCAGCTGTCCATTGCTTACAAAAGGCCATGGGTGCAGTCAGAGCTGAAGCTACAGAGCTCAAAACTGTTTGTGAATTTATAGACCGGTTTGTGCCTGCGCCAGGTTGAGGGCTGCCAGGACGGCTGAATGTGTAAACAGCATGGAAAGAGGAAAGTTTACTGAAGGTTGGAAGAAAGTTTGTTATTCATTTCGACTGGTGCTCTTACTTACCTTGGTAAAAAAACTTGTTGCAGTTGTGTGTTCCACATGATTGGCTGTGGAGCTGCTTATCAAAAGAAGAAAGGCAACAGATAAAGGCAGGAAAGGATAGCTCCCACTCCCCTCCCTCTCACCTCTTTTGGAAATGGCAACAAACCGTATTTATTCCTGTGGTGCCACAACAAGATGCGCTAACAAATGAGCAGACAATCAAACAAAACGCTGCCAAGAGTTCTTAGACTCCCGGCTGCCTTTTATCACTGCTGTTTTACAGAGTTCCCACCTGAAAAACAGCTGGTGCTCTGTTAAATACCTGAGAGTTGTTGGTACGCAGTGAGCGGCTTCTGCTCTGATGGAAAAAAGGAGGGAAATGATTTAAAACGGGATTCTGCATACACAGTACATGATGAGAATAAATTTGGAGGAGTTATGGCGGATATAAATCACACGTTTATTTGGAGCCCCTATTCATTACCTCAACTGGAGGTGGAAAAAAAAAAGACAGAGTGGATTCAGTGAAGTTCAGCGAGGCATATATTAAAAAAGGAAATCATTCTTTTTCTTATTTGCCTCAGTCCTCAAACCATTGTTTCTATCTATTTCAAGGTCGAACTTTATCTCTTTTAAGCACTTTCATGGACATTTTTAGCAGCCTTTAGCTATTTATACAATACATACAAACTTAAAAACAGAACATTAAAATTCTGTAGTTGTCAAGGATTTTAAGCTCACACAAGAACACATTTTTATGATTTTTTTGGTGTGCCCTTGCAGCCTGATCATGAGGCTATGTGTAAAAGCCATGGGAGACAAATTTGAGGAAATGATGTGTGAAAGTGCACCTGACTCCCCGTCGATGCTCTAGACCTCTGAAGCAATGCAGCCTTCACATAAAGACAATCCTCGGGGAAATATCATTTGTATTTGTATTAAGGTTAACACTTTATCTGCATCCACAAATTATGTACAGTCGTGATAACATCCCACTCATGCTAAAACCATTAGAATACATTTTAAGTAATGTTTTAGATTAATGTTGCTGGGATTGTTACTGATAGCAAAATAAATTATGAGCATAGTTTAAGTCATTAAGTAACAAGTACTCACATATACTTTCACAAGTGTGGCACATGGATAGAGTGAAATGAAAGCAAGTGACCATTTTGTCCTAACTTCATGACAGCCATTTGATGAGTACTAACACTTTTCTAATGTCACTTGTAATGCAGGAGACTACAATGTCCGTGAGTTGCATAACAAGTGAAAATCAAACAGTTACAATGCAACCCTATTTTATTTATTTATGTACTGTATACTATTCTGAGCTTTTGATGATCATTGTATTTATGCCATCCATCTATAACAGTGGATGGACAAGGATTACCAGAAAACAAGGGAAAAACAGTGTGAAAGTGTAGAAAAGGCTCAGGCAAATAAAAAGCCAGGAGAACAAGTGGTACAGTATATACAGCGTACCAGCCACCAATGCAGCACTGCTTTTATTCTTGTTTGACATATGCACAATACAGTTGCAATTGACATAACAGTTTTTTTATGTTCATGTTGATGTTTGTTTTGGTGCTTTAAAATGCTGATCAATTGGTCTTAGGCAGTCCACATTATTTCAACCCTTGTTATCTAAAATCGAATTTTGCATGTGAAAGGTTGAATAAATGTAAAATCTGAAATGTACAAAAATGTTATATACAGAATAACCTAGAAGAATAAGTGCATTTAAACGGTTTATCACAGAAATATGGAGACATCCTCTAGTTTCTTATTCCCTTCTTTCCTATCCCACTTCTCAGTGACCTGGACATGTCAGTTATCATCACTAACAACACTCTGGAGACTGAACTGGAAAACAAACCCCACATACTGGCTGCTTATTTGCTCTGCCTCACCCGCATTGCCCTGTAATCATCCAGCTATCGAACGGCTGTTTTCCTGGCCTTTCTTGTGGCATGAATAATAAATGGAAGTCATTTCTGGTTGTTCTTTACTCACCGGTTACAGTGTAAAAATGATACACTGGGGGCTTTTTCCTTCCTAACCCTACGCTGTGAATACAATTTCAATAAGATTTAGTAAATCTGTGATTGGCTTTGAGGGAAGCTTGTTTTGGTTTGAGCAGGCAGGCTTTGAGGTGAGTAAGTCATGAGCTATGTGTCAAGCCCGCTGAAAAGAACACACGCTGGAATAGTGAAGCAGATATATCCTTTGTAACCTAAAAGGGCCTCCTAAGCCTCATAAAAAAGTCATCATGTCTTGGAGGAATTTTAAAAGTTTTATGCTTTATTTAAAGATTAAATCTGTATAAAGCACACAAGCAAGGGAGGAAATGCTGGTTGCAGGATGTTTTGCCACACACTGACAAGGTGTGGAGGGAGAACATAGTCCATGAGTGGGATAGATGTTGTCACTGTGCACAATCTCTGAATGTCAGCATTTCTGTCCCACTGCCTTGTTCCTTTTAAGGTATTTCCTCAACGTTGCATTTGTCAAATCTCAGTGTAATGATGCGGTCAGCGCTATATTTGGAAGAGGGCCTGATGGCGGAGTTATGTGTATCACTGTGTGGGCTATGGTGTTTTATTTTATTATTTATTTTTTATGCTGCAAGATTCTGATTGAGTTCAGTGTTTTTCATTTTCTGATCACATGTGGCCACTACAAATCAACATCAACATCTATCTTCCTGTGTCCATATTATCAGGTGTCACGTCTATGTTTTTTTAAGTGAAGTGTGAAACAAAAAAAAAAGTTTCTATGTACACAAAAGGCCTACTTCTCTGTCCAATACTTTACGTTTTACGCTTTACGTTAGTGAGCATTTGTCCTTTGTCGAGATAATCCATCCATCCTCCGAGGTGTGGCATATCAAGATGCTGATTAGAGAAGCATGATTATTGCACAGGTTTTCCTTAGGCTGGCCACAATAAAAGGCCACTCTAAAATGTGTAGTTTCAATGTATTGGAGGAGAAGTCCGTATCTTTTAGCAACAAACATGTGTCAGAAGAAGAGTACTATGACTGTGGCTGAGGCAATGCATGGTTCAATAAACATCTAGTGCTGGGAGGGAGAAAACATGTGAGTTGTCAATCAAAGTCTCAACATGCTTAATAGACCATAAACATGATCACAATCAAAAAGCAGCAGAGAGTAGATGATGTTGTAAACATGTTTACAGCAACACTATGTTTGTATTCAAAGCAGGTGAAGGCTAATGCAGCTGATATTTATTTCCTATTTGTTTTACATTATTTCTGTATTTCCCTTTCACTTACATTTCCACACAAAAACACCATGGGGTCTTTACATGAACATATTTTTAATCTATTAAGTTTTCATGTATTTTCTTTCACCCTTCACTGCGCCTCGCTGTCACGTGCGTTTCCTCTGACAACTGCGTGCTCCGCCGTGAACACCTGCAAAAACTGTATCTTACAATCTCAATATAGCAATTCTCCAAAGTAATTTTCAATTATGCTTCAGTGGATTCTGCATTAAAGGAGAGATTGTGTGTCAGTCGCCTCAGGTGAAAACATGGTTAGAAGCAGCTGCATCGTATGCTCTGGAAGTGTGTGTAAGAGTGAGTGTTGATTCCACTGATAAACTCCTTGACAGCGTGTACATTATGATTACCCATGCTGAGATATGCTCTGCTGATGGTAGCAGTGATTATTAAAAACTGCTGGATGTGCACTGCCTTCAACTAAAGACATGGGGCGACACATTTATCATGTTTTTTTTCCACCGCTTTAAATCTCATGTAACATTAGCAATGTTATGTTGTACATTTAATGCGCCGCAATAAGACGTCCCTTTTTTATATCTTTATATGTTTACTAGTGTTTTAGTCGAGATAACACGGACCATGACCAAGAGATGACTTGATCTTATTGGAAAAAAAAGAGTAAAAATACTTATATAAAATAATGAGTAGGTGACCAAAATAAGCCAATTATGTCTTTAACTGCTGTAAATACAGTGTTTATTTTTCTGCAGAAAAGAAGTCTTGTTAATTTTACCCTGTGTTTTCTTTTAAACATGTTTTCTGCCAACTTAATCAGGGTAACTTCATTACATTAAACCATTTATAGACCGCTAATTAGTGCCAAATAGTGTAACACTGGTGAACCTAATTTGTTTTTGCTTCTTTTTTTCTGTGTTTGGATGGATCTTGATAAAGAAGATCGTCATGAAGGAAATAGAAATGTTAAACTGAGTTATTAGCTTAGTCCAACTATATTCCGACTTCACAAATGCAATTCCTTAATAAAGTATGTCTACGTATTATATATTAATAACCAAGCTACTGCAGGAGAAATCTTAACCTAGAAAAGGTTGGGCTAAGCGCTTTCTGCATGTTATCCTGTTCTCTCCTACAATGTGTAAGTCATAGTGCCTTCATGTGCTTCTTGTCTGTAGTTTTACGTTCACCAAAGAAAATACCTCGTTGTTTTTCTTCTTTGGTGCTCACTCAGTCGGTGTTGCTTTAGATGTTTTTGCAGACTTAAAAGACAGTGGAATAACATGAGGTACTATTGAAGCTTAGCGCTTTCTCTCAATCATTGTCATAAGTCAACAGAACATTCAAACGACAAAATTAACACCATTAAAGAAGAGGCCTTTTTCTTGGCATTGGTATTGAAAAATATCCATTAACATTTTTCTTAGTGTAATTTTTTACTTTTTTAAATAAAATGTGCTTTTAGTCTGTCAAATTGTATTCAGTTTTTGATTTTGTGTTCACCAAAATGGTACTCTCAAAACCCTCAACTGAGTCCTTGTCCTTATTCTCACCTTAAGATAAGTGCTGCATGTTAATGTTTTAATCTAGTCAGTTTTATCATTTTGAATACAGTCTCTTTTTTTATATTTTGTGAGAGAACTTTGAGAGCTTTGCTCTGGTGATGCTTTCCTCTAGCTGTTTTCCAGTTTTCCAGTTGGCTTGTGTCCAAGGAGGGGTCTTGTGTCAACGACCTGTGGCTCCCGCAGAATTGGCTGGAATCAGCTCTTGGTACCAAATACAGCAGCGATTCAGACAAATGTGGCTGATGTGTCTGTGAGTCATTGAGGCGTCTCTACCTTTGACCCTAGTGGTTGGGTTCACTAGAACTCAGAATATTTCTCAGTCAGAGAGTGTAGCGGTCCAAATCTTAATCATATCAAAAAAAATCTTTGCATCTCTATTTCTTTATTTTACCAGGATGGTCCCACAGAGATTACAAACCCCTTATTTCCAGGGTAGTCATGTAGTGCATGTTTTTTTTTTAATCATCTGACTATTGACAAATATTGATTCTGTGTTTTTTGTTTCGATTGTAACTTTTTGCTAAGATGACACAGAGCTTAAGTCAGGCTAACAGTAGAGAGTGTCAGATAAGCAGTCTCTTGTTTTACTCTTACTTACTAATATTGCAGCAGAAAATGAGTTTTCTTTAATTTGCCCATGCTTCAGGTAATGTGCAATGTGTTGGAGTAAACCAAGAAGACTCACTTGATGATTAACTTTTCATCCTTTAGTCTTTGAAGTGAGAGGCTTTTTCACAGTGTCTCCCGAGGGCATGGTCAACTGTGTTGTTCACCAATGTTGAATTGTTCTGCTTTACTGGCAGCCATCTGGCAAAACCTCATAGGCATAGACTAAGGCAATAGCTGTTTGTCTTTTTTTCTTTTTGTTTATTTAATCATTTGATGTTCACATAAAGGAGAGCATCTCTTCTGGCTCAGAAGAATGTATGATTGATTTTGATAAAGCAAAACAAAAAAGAACATTTTTGCAGAAACACAAATTCCAATGTACTATATATCCATCCATTTCTGAAGCCTGTTAGGTTAACAGTATTCAAATGAATGCAGGCACATTTATTATGTAATCCACCTCTTAATAAAGAGCATACTATGTCATTGCTAGTGTTTTAAGACTGTTTCATGGTGCTTCTCTCAGTGATGTGATGTGACATCCGCCGACAAATCTGCCTTAATCGTCTTTACTGATAGACACAAGCGTGTTTTCTGCCTCTTTCACCAATGAGGCAATGAAGCTGTAATTCTATACAAACAGCTCTTTAAACAGAAAGAGAAGCAGGTCCTATTGCACAAAATTATATTGAGGTTGTGATTGAAATATGAATATGTGTACAACAACCAATCTCTGCATTCGTTTTTGACACTCGCTCAAACACATGGCCTACATTTCTTTTCTCCTGATGGCCAGACAAAACAAGACCGTCTCAGTGGATGCCACCAATCGTGAGGAAATTACTGGAAAACATAACAATTGAACTGATGCCAATGACTGAATAGTACAACTTGGATAAACACAGCAATCAAATGCTAATTATAATAATAATTGCTCCTCTACAGACGTTCATTAAACTTAATACATTGCAGAAGAGGGGGTTATGCAGTCTTTTTCAACAAAAGGCAGGAGACAACTTTGCGACAAGGCTAAGGGGATGACTGAGAATTGAACCTGTGACCATTAAATGTTTTTCAGTTTAAAGTTCATTCATTTTCTAAGATAAACCTCTAAAATGAGCAGGTTTTCCGCTGTCAGTGAACATGCCTGTCGCCGTGGCAACAGCGCTAAAGAAAGTACACAGGAGTGTATTAAAAATGCATTTTCTGAAACATAAAGTAAATTAAAAAAATAAATGCAACCTCACCAAAAAGTGTTTTTAAATGCATTTATATTATATAGGTTATTGTATGGATTTTGCTTCGTTTTTTTACCACAAAGTCCTGACCTTACAGGCACCCATATTTCTTTATTACTTCATTTTCCATAGACTTTAATATCTTTAGACTTTAATAATTGTACGCCTTCTCATGTACTCTCATTTTCATTGAGTGCCACACAAATTAAATGTGTGCTTTAAAATAACTGTTGATGTTGCTGTATATCGATTTTATTAAGTGACAATTAAAATTCACTATTGCCTTGCATTTTAAAGATAATCTGTTTAGCGTAGGTAAGAAGTTGCTGCCATCATAATTTTCCCAAAGATGCTCATAAGCAACAATTTCATACAATGTGTACAATCTAAAGCATGTTGTACAGCGCAATACCTACATCCACAAGTACTTTTCCACAAACGCCATCACAAAAGATTGCACTATTCTCAATAACTTTATGATTCAAAACTGAACAACACACTTTAGAGGTAGCACCTGCATGTGTCACAGAGAAAACATTCTTCTGTGGATTCATGTTCTGCCCAAATATGTTGACTGCTCTATTATTTACCATTAATAGATGAAGCCTAAATGCAGAAATCTGAAGCCTTCACATATTTCAGCTGTATGTGTGTGTTACTTTGTTACTTTATGCAGTATGTTTCTATAATGTTTAGAATATTGTGCATTTTACATTAATAGTTTGGCAGCTTCAGCCATCTGTGCTAATCCTGTCAGACAGATCTTTGTTTAAAGGTCTTTGATGAGGAAGCACAGGACCTTAAACAATCCATGTATAACTTTGGGTCCATTTTTTTGGGTTGTCTTTTCCAACATAACATAAGCATCAAATGACTTGTAGCTAGGTACTGACTAATGTTTTCTACCAGCTCACCGACAGCATTTCATCATCTATGTAGAAATTGCAATTGTTGACGGCTTATGCACTTGCATTTTTGAAAAATGTATTGTCATTCATGCTTAAATAATTTTTGCCAAAAAGTGCACATCTTTTTTTCTTTTATTATTTGCAAACAGTAAAAGTGTGTCAAGTCAAACTGTTTTAAATTTAGTAACACATTATGATGTTTTTGTGATGTTATGTTTGTATTTCCATATTCAGAAAATATGTATGAAAATATATCTGCACTGAGGGTGTTGTCTTCCGAATGATATTTTCAGCATCTTTTAGTCAACAGGGCTGACACCAAATTTGATTCAGAACATAAAAATGTGTACAGCACAAACACCATGTAGGCGGCCTCTTTGTCATTTTGACATTTCCCATAAAATCAGCCCATTTCACTTCCCATATTGATTAGCTCTCTTGTGCTGAGAGTGCGAAAGTTCACCTTAGTCCACACGCAGGAGCAGACATTGAGCTAAACGTATCACTGCTGCTTTTCAAAGACGCCCTAGAAATGTGCATTACACTGACTAAATGATGAAGGCTGTAAGGGAACTGGCGGTAGTGCCTACGCATGTCATGGCTGGCATAACATATGTTTCTGTGTTATTTATGAAGTCAGCACTCAGAGGCTTTGACAGTTAAGTTCACTGCTGAATGAAGCGGCTTAAGGTCACTCACCTCAAAACTAGTCTCCAAGAATTTTCATTAATACTGTTTTCTTTTTCCAGGGCATTTTTTTGTGAAGATGACATTTCACCCCGATGAGTTTAAGTAAGCATTTTTGGTTAGGGTAAGATGAGGGCATTGATTTTTCTGAGAAATTTGCATCCATCTACCAAAATTCAAAATGTTTGCCCAAAATGTAGTATATAGTTCAACAAAATGCAATGGGGGAATATATTGTCAAATCTCCACAGAAGCCAGTTGATTAATCATTACTTCCTGTTTCTTTCTGAAGGAGAGGTCTTACATTTTGTTTTTTTACATGTCCCTGCTGGACTACCGTAGGTGCTCACAGACTGTTGGAAGGATGCTCCTGGTGCCACGACATATTGCGTTGAACTGTACTGAATAATAGTTAGACTATTATAGTTGGCTATTTATCATATTTTACATAAATGTCTGATGTATTTCTCCAACCATAGTTAGGTAATAACTATATAGAAGTTTTTGTTACAACATACATTTTGTACGACTTCTGCGCCTTCATTTTAAAACAGTTTCTGTCCAACTCATTACTGGGCTTTGTAATCATGGCAACGGCAGTGTCTCTCTGAGGCATTCGGGGACTCAGTTGGAATAAAAGAAATCTCTTTGCAATTTCACCGTTTCCACTGAAGGAGAACAAGCAGCTGGTTTATCTAAAAAGGAATGGCAATAGGTATAATCTTGACTTTCCTCATATAACCATGAAGTATCCTGCACATCCAAATGGGCCTTATGCCATGGATGTGGGTGGGGGCCTTCCTCCAAGAGCAAAATGTTTGAAAATGAACATGGCTTTGATAGGAAAAAATAAGGCAAAGTCGAGTAGTCAGTTGTAAATGCTGAGATATTCTACTTGAAAGTGGATTTGGTAGTTACTTGTGATGATGAATTCATGTGGAGTTTCTTGGGACTAGACTGGCTAACAGGCTCATTCCCACTGTTCAATTATTAACACCCGTGAGTCCAGGAACATCCACATGTTTTTGCACTTGTCAAATTTTATTTCATATTAGTCACTGGTGGATAATGAATTATTTACAGTCCTCAGTCCCCAAACACTTTTGAATGTAGCATTAGCAGCTACAGATGATTGGTTAACCTGCTTGGTAAATTGGTTTCAGTCCAGCTCACAGAAACTGTATATACACTGTGCCATACCTACCAGTGTGTGCTTGTAGTGTGGTATTGCTTTTGTATTTATTGCTGCAAAACAAATATTACCCAGCATGAATCATGCAGTGTCCCAGTATTTCTAAGTCTGTTTGTGTGCTGGATTTTTACAGCAAACATTCAGGGCCTTTGTCAAAGTTTCAGCATTTGAAATCATTTTCCTCTTCTTCCATCTAGATCCACTGACTACGGCTCCACGTATGAGAGAATGAATGACAAAGTGGGGTCAAAGACAGTTCTGAGTTACCTCTATGTCTGTCCAACCAACAAGAGAAAGGTAAGATTGTTTAAGATTATATTTTCTTTGTCTTTCAGCATGTGACCATTGTTTAAAGGGGGATAAGGCATTCTTCCACTGACTGTGTTTGATATGGGCAACCCCTGATTGATAAAAATACAGGAGCGTGGATCCTCTTTTGTAGTTGTTTGAGAGGCTGGAAGTATCACTATGTAGTGCTGAAAAAGGCAGTTTCACATTTATTCTTTGTAAACTACACAAGTGTCCTACATTTTAGGGACTCAGTATTTGTCAATGGAATGTCCTCAAGTTTAATGCAGCATAGACAGTAAACACAATGTTTTTGATTCACAAAGGAATAGAGTGCCATATTGCTGGAACCATAAGTTGAAGGGTTGCCAAAGTAGTTTACTATTGTGCTGTTATTTGGAAGGCTTTGTACTCCTTTTGACAATATTGACCTAAACAATGCTGCTCCAGGCATTTTGATCACAACATAAATGGAAAAACAGGAATCGAAGATGCAGCTTAAAAACTGCAGATCTTGTGTAGTGTTTTTTTGTCTGCAGGGGTGAGTACAAATCAAAAGTTGTGCAGAAGTAAATTAATTGATGGGGACATACTTAATCTACAAAGTCGATGAATGAAAACACCCAACAATTTTCAAAGGGACTATTGCCAACATCTTGGTGCTCTTCAGTTGTTTGACCTTAGAGGTGTTCCATAAAACCTGCTCCGAAAAGCACAGCTTACGTCCTGAATTCTAGCTTAGCCTGTTCCATAAAGACCATTCTGGGCTCACCCGGCCAGGCTAACGCCAGTCTCACTTGTTAGCTCGGTGGTTAGAGCGGTCGTTCTTCAACCAGAAGGTAGGCAGTTCGATTCCCATTCTCCCCACAGTTCATACTGTCGTTGTGTCCTTGGGCAAGACACTTAACCCACCTTGCCTCCAGTGGCTGTAACACTGGTAATTACTGTAGAACAATGTAAGTTGCTTTGGATAAAAGTGTCAGCTAAATGAATAAATGTAATGTAAATGTAATTGAGCCTCAATAAAAAACTAGAGGAAACGCCCACCTCCGGAATATTCCTTTAACAAATAAAGTAAAGAAAGACAAGAGTGAAGCAGGGAAACTAATATAAAATACTCTTTTCTGTAACAGAAATGACAACAAAATTAGACTAGATTGAGTTAGCTTTTTTGTGCCAAAAGTTTGTTTACAACAACATAATATAATGGCATGTTGCAGCTCAGATTCCTGAAAAGATACATCAATTTGAGGGCAATGGTGGGAACTCAAATGTTCTGAAATATATTACAATCCAGATTCTTCTCTGTCATCTGTCTAAACATAATCTTTGAACTTCTTATTCCTACTGTTCCTACTATTCCTACTGAATATTATATTCTGTGTTCCTCCCTCACCGCTCCTATAAGTCTTTTTTCCCTTCACAAGTTCCATGCACTCTTTTTCAGTTCAAACAACATTAACCCAATTGAAAGTGTATTTTAAAATAAGTTCTGTTAGTGCAGTGAAATAACTGCTTCAGGAATAGATGCTGTTGGCAACTACAAAAGTTTGACCCTAATATCAATCTTAATAAAACATATTTATCCAGAACAATTCAATGCTAATAAAGGATCTGTTTCTACACATAAATCATTTTGGCAATATTGGAGTTACAGATGCATAAGGAAACTAGGTAACACTTTATAATAACAACACACTGTTAAACATTAGTTAAGTATTAGTTAAGCATTGATTAAAACCCTTACATTAACCACTGTTAATCCATAAACATTGTTATTAGTGTTTTATTCCTGAATAATAAGCTCATGTTTAGTTTTATACAAAGTGTTACCAAAAACTATTGCTTTCTGTGTATTATTTTCCTTTTCTTTAAAAACAAGGATTCTCCTGCAAGCTCCAATAAATATTTCTAGTTGAAGGCCAAATAAAAGAATTATATAAACTGCTGCAAAATGAAATACTAACAGCTGCCAGCCCTCTGCCAATGTCTTTAATCTGAATAGAAGTCTGTCACTTTTAGAAACTAAGTTAAGTAATAACGGTTATTTCTTACCACCTGCCACAATTTGGAGTTAATTCAAGTTAGTGAAAAATAGTGGACGCATTTACTCAGCGACTATATTCAACGGTCCAGTTAAAAGATTGGCGCTCTTAAACACATATTGTTTGGAGGCTCCTCTCACAGAGTCAGGCAGTAAATGGGGTTTGCCCTGGTGTGGTGAACTCCACTTGTCCTCAGCTGTGAGCCACGCTTTGACAGACAGGCAGATTCGTAGCCAAGAGGTCAGAACAGAGCAAATACCTCTGTTACGGTGGGAGCGGGACTCACAGTTTGTCAGGCTTTTCCTGTATCGGCGTATGGAGAAAAATGTTCTAAGTCAACAATATAGAATAAAAAAACTGTGGTACAAACAAAACTAATGAATCCAGCTCTTTGCCATTCTGGTGTTAGTGATATCAGATTTTGTGAGCCAAAACAAATTCATACAAGTGTTTATTATTTGTACAAAGCACAATAATCATACAAAGCAAACAACCAAGAAAGATATAACAAATATTTATAAAGGACAATGACTTTCATTAGCTGCAGCCGTCAACAAATATTGTGTTGTGTACTTTAACCGTTATGGTCCCTAAATTCTGTTTCTGAGACGGGGTGTTAACTTTAATAAACTTTGTTGAACTAAAAGACTGAAGCCTCACTAAAATGCTCAATAAAAATATTTAAAAATAAGAGGAAATGAGAGTAAACAAATGAATGTTTAGCTTTCAAATCCAAACATCTAAATAAATGTTGAAAACCTGTAACACTGTTGCCTAGTAGATTATGAAAAGACAAGTGTTGAGGTTGTTTGCTTGCTTATTTAGCATGTGTTTGAAATGTTTAACAATTGAAGCAATGAATAAAGTTTGAGATGTGGTCAACTGTGGGATGTGGATAAATAATTGTAGCGTAACAGTAGACTAGGGCTAAATAATTAAATTGTAAAATCAAATGAGACACAAACTAATTCCTCCTTCTGGTGCACTCACGACTGTAAAGTGTGTTTGTTTAAAATGCCATGTACTTGTTCATTTAAACAAATGAGACATGTTTCATTTAGCTTTCATTTGACAAAGCACCGTATGTGTTTTCAGGACCTTATGTGGCAGACATATTACACTACACCACTAGGCTTCACCGACAGAAAGGAAGGTTTGATGGAAAAGTATTTGCTGCAAAAGAATGACCATTAAAAACTCCAGTTGCAGCAAACTGTCTCAAAAGTTACTCCACATCATCAGGTGCTGCTACTTTGTCATTACTGTCCTGTGTTGTGTGTGTGTTTTTTTTTTTATAATTTTCACACTTCAGGCATAAAATCTTTACTTTAGCTCATGCATTGACACAAACAGACCGGATCTTGCCCTGTTCTAGTCAGTCAAAGGTTTCCTCTGCATCTAATGATAAAATATCACAGGATATTTTTGACCTTGAGAAATCTATAGTACAAACCAAGCAGTGCAACCTAATGCTACTCCAGATTTAATAAAAACCAGTCTGATCATGTTGGACCAGAAGGGGTAGTCACTGTAGCCTGAACCTAGTATGGAGTTTAATTTCACACTTGAGGAGACATAACCGCCCATAACGGTTGGATGTTTGTCCTTCTTCAGTAAAACAGAAATAACAACATGAAAGACAGTGGAAAATAACCTGCTACTCAACTAAAGAAAAGCCTATTCATAAAATGTTGATGTGCAAACTTGTTTCCATGGGTCTTTGTTAAACTCTGAGTATGCTTTATGAATATTAGGTCTAAAGACTAAAGTCTAAAGAAAGTTCAGGGCTGGCCTTTTTACCACAGTTTTAATACTCTTAGAAAATTCAATGGGATTTCCTGTAAAGCAAACTATTTCTGATGCACTTACTCGTCAGTATTTATGTCTCTCATTTAGTGTCATTCTCAGGACTGGAGTTTTAAAGCCAGTGAAGAGTACACTGTAGTACATCTATGAATACTAAATATGTTTTTTATTTTTTGAGATGTGTACAATTGATGCTATACATATGTACCGCATTTATTCGTTTGTATACATAATCAATATAAAAGCAATGGATAGGAAATGTAGCACAAGCAGTAGTACTCTACACTTTTCTGATCTTTTAAACTGTGTAGAATCTCTTGGTTGTTTCTTGGTCCCAGACATAAATGTTTTAGTATGTGTTTTAGATTTTTTATGTACTGTATTTATGAGTGACTATGCTTTATGTTGTATGTTTGTCTTTGATCTGTCTCATGTTCTGGTGAGCTGAAGGAGAATTTCCTACTTTAGTGGACGATAAAGTTATATTCTAATTCTAATGTTGTTTAAAACTAAAAGTTTTTTTGATTTAAATAAAATAATTTTAATTTTAAATAATCTTACTTTAATTTGACAGACATATGTGAAAATAAAAGTGGGAAAATAGAGATTTAAAAATTCAAGGGCCTATTAAAGTTTCAGGTTAAAGGACATCCAAATAATGAGGTCCTGAAGACCATAGCATGTTCACAGGATTTGTGTTGAGTTGAGTTGTGCATTTTACCTCCGGGTTATGACAGGTGTTGTGGTTATGACAGGTGTTGTGAGCCTGAAAATAATCACTTGTTCATAGTTGTGACCTGGGCAGTCAAACAGACATGAGCTGGGTTAGGGGTGTCAACACAACACAAAGTAAAGCATGACTCTACTGTGTTACAAATGTGTAGTTGTGGATGTGTCTTGCTTCATGAGGTTCACTTTGCCAAGGCCACACCAAGGTACTGACCCTGAATATGCTAGTCTGGCGCTGGACTTAATAGGATCTTGGGACGGTGGAGCTAAACCAGGTCAGGGCAAGGAACAGATCACAACCAGCACTGATTACTCCTCGTGACTCACTCCTCCTGCCTTTTTTATGCCAGAGATTTAATTCTGCATCAAGGGCGGAGCAGGAATACAGTCCCCTAGGTGCTCTCTGTTGCTGATGTGCCATCCTTTTTTTTTATTATTTCAGCTGTATAAGTTTAGATAAACTTTTTTACTGCCCCCAGAAGAGAAGCAAGAAGCCAGGGTATTGCACAGTTTGTGGGATGTAAATAACACTAAGGTGAAATAATACGGTTGGTCCCCCTCCCACAAAAAAATAATAAAACAAAAAAATATATATATTTTGAATTTTGTTCTAGAGATTTATATATGTATGTAAATTTTAACATGTCCTCTAATTAATCAATGGTAAAAATGATATTTTGCATTCAAGTTACCCCCTCTTGTTGCTGTAAAATTCAGGGGGTGAGGAGATGTTGCACTGTCTACTAGATACTTGGAAATAATAAGCTATATTTGAAAATATGTGTAATGCATGGTGTGCAATGCATGGTGTGCTAGTTGTCAGAGTAACAATGCTTCACAGAGTGACAATTGTGGTGTTGATTCCCTGTTGATATGGCCTTTCTAAGTGGAGTCTGGCACAAAAAAGACGTGCCACCATTGGCTCTTTTTAAGGCACTTCAGGTTCCTTTACGTCACTGTCCAAAGACATGCATGTAGAATTGGTGGCTCTAAAATGTCTACAGCGAATATCTGTCTGTTGGTATTAGCTCTGCAATTAACTAGCAACTGCCCACGGTGCACCTTCACGTCCTAAACAGCTGGGATTGGCTCCAGGCCACTTTAAAAGGGTAAATTGCTGCATTTATATTGTATTTTTTGAGGAATGTTGGCACTCAAAACACATTTAGTGTATACTCACCCAGTCATTCTCCCAAACACACAAGTGAAAACACCAAAGCCACAGATACTTTTTTGTCAATGGGTAAAGAGCAGGTAGAGGGTATGAACTCTCTAGACTTTGACACACAAGAGCAGAGCAGAGCTTTATAAACAGATCCACACAGAACTCGTAAAGTGGTTGTTCAAGGTACATTTTGTGTCTAAATGAGAGGCTGTCACATGTATCTGTAATTTTTTGAAAATGTAAAACTGTTTTTTTTTATTTTTGATTGAAGATGCTATTTATAAATCTTACACATTGTAATTTACTACAGCCATGGTATTATTTGGAACAGATACAGAATTTTTGTCCTAATAATTTCCTAAAGTTGACCAGAGCTTGATTTAACAAACAGCTATTTTTCAGATGTGTTTTTTTTTCCCATTTTGTTTGTTTTTGTTGGAAACAGTTTTTTTATGAGACCATTAAAGTTAAAAATTATAAAAGTTTCTTTAATGCAGCCATCCACTCCTGTCTCCTCTGTTTCTAAGAACTTTACAAAGTATCTATCAATTTCATCTTTACACGAAGCCTATGCACGACTGTTTGAATGTAATAATATGCTGCTCTTAACATCTACCAGTGTCACACTATAACACTGGTAGATGTTAAGAGCAGCATATTAACATCTACCAGTGTTATAGTGTGTCATCAGTTTTTGAGTCCCAGTCACTTTCAGGTCCTCAGTGTTCAAGTTTGAGTCCAAACCCAGGTCACCAAAGACTAGTCCAAATCAAGTCATCATCACTCAAAATTAAGTTTTGATTATTACATATTAATTAAGTGTAGCCTATATAGGCATATCATTTTTTTATATATTTCTTTAGGCCCAACATCTGGGTCACATTCAAGGGGTGGGAGCTCGCCCTGCTTTGACCACATGCAATAGGCAGACGTTGTGTGGTGTTGTCGCTGAGCGTGACCTGCAAGTCCATTGTGCTCAAGTCCGAGTCTAAGTCATCAGTTCTGAAGTCCGAGTCGAGTCTGAGCCATAAAAAAGTCCAAGTCTGAGTCAAGTCATTGAGGCTTACTCTCAAGTTGAGTCACGAGTCACAAAAATGAGTCTGATGACTTGATTTGAGTCCAAGTCCTAGACTCAAATACTCCATCTCTGACATCCACATTAAACGACGATATACTATATGCATTATGCAGTACGTTCTAAAGCATGTAGAATATTTTCTGATGTGCAAGAGAAAAAGTGAAGGTGTGACCTTTAGAGTGTCAAATTATAGATTTGAATGATAGTAATGGCATTTAGCGCTAAGCCTCTAAAGATGACACCTCCCATGAATCTTCTCTGCTATTTTCTCATGTGTTTTCCCTGACTTGCCATGCACTTGAGTCCTTGAATGGCTTGATTGAATCCCTGATAAATGAGCTTAATTTTAAAATAGACATTCACTGTAAAAAATCCCACACAAGAGGGTAGACAGTGGGAACATGATAGCTCCATATGGGTGATTAAGTCTTGATCCATGCTAATGAGCATATTGCCGTGACAAGTCTCTGTTTAAACCTTTCCTCAAAGACAGACTAAGCCCAATTGATTTGCTGTGACATGATTTATTTGCTGCCTGGTGTCTCTTTCCTCCCATTCCTTCACTTACCTGATGATCCGACAACTAGCGGCTTCTATCTCGGCGCTCCAGCTTATGCACAGCTCGACTTCAGGCTGATAAAGCACAAAGGTTATCCCTCCAACCTCTATTGATTTAGAATTGTTACCCTCCTCACTCGCGTCTTTTCTCACAAAGCCTGAGCGGAGTCTGTGAGTGAAATCTTAATCACCCTCTTACCAACGCTATCACTGTCACTGTGATTATGGAATTTAGTAATTACTAATTGTGGTTATCTAGAAGGTTGTCTTACACCCTGGCTATACACATACAGATCATTTTTATAAAGGCACATTTTTCTCAGCATATGGCCCTCTCGTTGACATGCAAACTTTTGAGTTTTCAACCGCCAAAATAGAGATCTTCAAAAATGCCAGATACATTTGCACATGCTTATTGTTGCTTTCTTCATTAGCATATAGATGATAACATGATAATCTGTAATTGTAGCCAGGGTTTTAGACACTAATCGACACATTCACCGTATCACTTACTCACGTCCATACACATTAATTAAAAACCTCAAAATCAGACTGATGTTCTCCCATACTACACTGTTGTTTATTCTTTCTTTTAGGTTTAAAGTAATAGTTATTAAAATATGTAGTGTCATGTGCAGATAAGCATAAGGGAAAATATATCTTTATAAAAATGTATCTGAACTTAAATCCTACACCTTAGATGCCAGAAGCAGTGGTTAAATAACTGAAAATTAAATATTTGACATGTATATGGTATATGTAACCTGTTCTTAGTAGTCAAAGCACATTTTGTTGGACACCTGCAATTCAAGGTTATTATGTCACAGAATGTAGAAGATAACAACCATTATTTACACTACAGTTAAAGCAAAATATAGTTACAGAACGTAAAAACAAGAAAAAATAACGCAGTAAAGTGGTTTTAAGTCCAGTCTCGAGTACTACAATGCTCAGCAGTGGCTTAAAGATTTAATTTATTCACATTTTCAAGGCACATGATATAATTCTTTGACTTAAACAGACTGTACCTGTACTTAGGGATGGAAAACCTTGGCCAATCAATGCTTATAAAACCACATGAAAAAGGACCGCTCCCATTGGTCTACACAGGCTTGTCCTATGAAGTTCCAGGAAGTTTAATAGCTGCTGATCAAGTGTATTTTTCAACAGTGAATATGTCTTTTAACGTAAAAGGCAGATGAATACTGTCACTTTAATGACGTATTGTTTAAAAAGGTGGCGACAATTCGGATAACAGTTCTGTTCCGCTAAAGTTGCAGTTAAGCTAATGCTAAACTAACTAAATTCTAAACTGCAGTTTGGTGTAATGTATTAGTACTTTGTGGAGAAAAAAATTGGTCCGGTTTATTTTTTTTTATTAAAAGAGAAGCAGGAGAGGTCCCTAGGCTGCAGAGTGGAATCCAGAATAATGCACTGTAAAATTTTATTTCCTCTTCATAATAGACTTGCCCGCTCACCATTGTATCACAGAATATGAGTATGGCTTAAAACTGTAAATTACATCTGACAAATAGCATAAAAATGGGGCACTTGTCAGCAGGCCTCTGCATTGTACGATGACAGGTAATGGATAGCGAGATCAGCAAGCACAAGCCAATGAGCAATCCGGGTTGAGAATGTGCTGCCTGTTTATTGGTGCCTAATGAAAAACAATTTATCTAAATCACCAACAGGGAGGGTTTCTGGTTAAGGCTCTGGAAAGAGGGCTAGTATTTTTGGCAGTGACAAATGTGCTTGTGTTTTTTCCAATTGAAACTGAATTGACAAAAGAAAACACAGCTATTTCAGACCACAAGCAGAGATGCGACCAGGGATTCCACCACACAGACCGGCACGTGTCCTCGTTTCAACCAAGTCTTCCTCCATGGTAATATTTTAAGCGGTATAGTAGCTAATGCTTAGAATAATTAATTTAGCATGTGCACATATGGACCTATACATATTATATAGACATTGCTAATCATGCCTTTGAATGTGCTGTATAATGTATGAATTTATGTGCTTAAGCCTATTTTTTTGTCTTATTCTGATTTCTAAGAATACATTACTGTAACATATTTCACAGCTATTCAAAGCCCTTCTCTTTATCTTTTCCGACAAAGACTCTAAATGTCATTAGCTGAATACCGTTGTGGAATTCCTTCTATTATTGAATTCAGTAATAACTCTGATAGCTCCAGCAGAAACATCTCAAGCATGAAATTAGGACTTCTAACACTGTAGTGGTGGTAAATTTGAATTTGGTGTTCTATTGCAGGGGTAAAGTCAGGAAAATGACATGGTGAGGGGGAGAGCTGATAAAGAAAATAGCATAGTGTGGAGTTGGGCATGACTGCCTAATACCTTGTTTTACATCTGTAAGTAAATGTAACCTGTAACTATTCACCAGGTGTATGTCTACTTTACTACACTGCATGCTTATTGTAAGAAATCATGGCTCTGTAGTTCAAGAATGTTTTTGGATTATCCGCCACACCAACCAACACACCTCAAGATGCAAAATGGCGTCCACTACAGCAGCAGGGAGTCAACCCCAAGAAAACACTCACTGACATTAGGAACAATCTTTGGCACAGAGAAGATTAAGGAGTCCTGGGTGTGATGGTGTGGGACACACAGAGCCACATTACATAAAGAGACAAACGGATTGGCCAAGTTTCTTCAAAAACGGTCTTCAAATGAGAAAATGGGAATGGGCTGGTCATGTCGTGTGATGTAGATTGTTATTCTGCCAGCTCACTTTGGAATTTATGAACTGATACAAACAAAACAATTAAATGTAATTTTTGAAAGCATTCATCTCTGCCTAAAAAACATTTGCAAAGTAGTGTATATTGTCATTAGATACTTAAAAAAAACATATTTTTGTGATACTTTATTACGGCTCTACGCGTCTTGTTTTTGGCACTTGTTTTTTTTTTACCACATCTGGTAAATCTTGGTGGGAAAATGCACTGAATGGTGATTGGATCAGTGCCCTTTGTGTTTACATAAGTATGTAGTAAATTATCAAAACATGGACACTCTGTCAGTGAATTATTGTCCTAAACCAGACAGGCTCATCTGGTTCATGACCACTGGTCCTGTTGCTGTGAATAAATGATTTGTTGATAAAAAAAAAAAGTCTTTGTGCAAAGAAAGAGCCACAGAGCCATGGCAACAGAAATATACCAGTCACATTCCTGAAATGAAGCTGAAAATGTAGTGGAGCTGTTTGCCAAGCACACTTCTGAAATGTGCCAAAAGCTAAGCCTTTTCTGCTGACACTGCTGCTGCCTCCAAAACAACTCTCTTTCTTCTTCTCATTTTGTCTCTCTTTACTCCACTGAATCTTTTATTTCAAAAACCGCCTCATGTGTACACTCTTGTTTGCTCTTTTTCAGATAATGGTATTGACCGATCCCGAGTTTGAAAGCAGTATTCTTATCAGTTCTGACGAAGGAGCCAGTTTCCAGAAGTACAGACTCACTTTTTACGTCCTCAGTCTGTTGTTCCATCACACCGAAGAGGACTGGGCCCTGGCGTACAGTCACGACCAGAAGGTGAGCCTCTGCCTTGGGTCATCTGTTTACAAGCCTCACTGATTATCTGCATGTCATTTATGTAGAAAAGTCACTGCTCTCATTATGGCTAAAGACTGGTTACTAATGTGTTTTTCCCCTGATGGTAGGGAACTCATTTTCTTTAATCTTCAATAATGATGCCTGGGACATTTTCCTTTTTCTACAAAAAACAGAACCTTTGTTTGGGAGCTATTAATGACGGCACCATTTTTTTTGGAAATTTTAACTTTTTTTAAAGACATGCATTATTATAATTTTTCAAATCCATCGGACTATCTTGCAGTGAAACATTTCCTACACTAGTACACGTTAGGTTTCATTTGGAAGGTTTGATCACTTGAGTTGAACCTGCGAGGAATATATATATATATATATATATATATATATATATATATATATATATATATATATATATATATATATATATATATATATATATATTAATTGAGTTGATATTTCTGTTTATGTTATCTATAGCAATATTTTCATGGTCAGAAGATTTTAAACAGCTTGATATGCATTAAGATTTTCTAAAAACACTAAATACAGTTACTGCTGTATGGTCATAATAACAGAGTGGTTTTGACAAACAATGTTTTTGTAAAATACTTTGTTCCAACCTTTCTAGACTTCTAGACTTGGGTCATGGTCACCTGGTCATGCTTTTAAATAAAATAAGATAAAACTATATATAAGTAAAGCTAAACAAAATGGAACATGTTTGGTCAAAACTATATTTTCATTAGGATATACTCTCATCAAAATAAATGTCCTTGCATTTGTCAGTGTTGAGAGAATATACTTTTAAAGCTGCAAAAACCTAGAGGAAGTTCGATTACTTCCTGTTGCTATGGCTTCCTAGAGCAGACACAATTACTAATACTACAAAGAATGGCTTCAGTGTTTGTAATGAACACACTATCTTGCGTGACTGCTTAAAAAAGAATCTATGTGAAAGTCATATATACGTTGATTTTGTTTCCAAATTTTTAAAGTAAACATATTGTCTGGCTTATTTTCAGTGTTATTTTCATAGACAACAGAATGTCCCTGCAGGGCTACCACACCATTCCACACGGTCTTGAAAGAAGCAGTGACAACAATAGAACTGCAGCAGTCTTGTCGCCAAAAACTACAATGGCTTCTGCTCTTTTGATACAATCAATAATCAGCCTTTTTTTTTTTGTTTGTTTGAACTTCACTAACTACAAATTAAATTTGCTATGATTAATTATCCATCCATCCATCTTCTACCGCTTATCCGGGGCCGGGTCGCTTATATGATTAATTATAATAAACTATTTTGGAATAACTATTAAGATAAACAAAGTAGCCAGTCTGGGTTCAAGTTAAAGGCTACAAAAGAGGTTTTGTCTTCCTCCTGTACCTGGAACCTGGACAAGATTATTACTGTTTCATGTCACAAATGATAAAAAATAAACACTCAGAAAGCACTGTAGTATTATTTATAAAAAAAAAAATAAAGAAACGGTTATTTGTTAATGGTAATCAGCAGGAAATGAAAAATAATTAAAATACAAAATATGAAGCATGCCTGTTGTGCTCATGAAATTGTGTCACAAGATCAATGAAAGTCATAGCGATTGATTTCTCTGATTAAATATATCTCAGTCATGGGTGCAGTGCAGCAGAGAACAACAAAATGTCTGACGCAGTTTATTTGAAAAAAAAAAAAGGCATGTTTCTCATTATGTACAGTATATTACCCTCAACTTCAACTCCAACCAATTCCTAATGCCATCTTTTACTGTTATGTTTATGGAAAAAGCAAGGTATGAGCCTGTGCAGCCATGTAAGCTTTGCGTTTTGTGTAATTCTTTGTTTATCAGGACTATGTCTGTCTAAGCAGTTATATTTTTCTCAGTATTTTGTGCACTCTATGGTTGGTACTGCCCGCTGTTCTCAAATTGGTTGTTACAGAGCCAGTTGAATCTTCGTCGGTGCTCTGTACTCCAACTGGAATCTCCAGAGACTAAACTAATTATTTCTAAAACAAAATACCTGTTTTATTGTAATACATTAGATCTTCTACCAGGTGGAAGTTTGATGTTATTTACATTGCTCAATACAGGAATTAAAATGCGTTTGGCGCCAGCCTCATGTGGCCATTGGTGGAACTCTAACCTCCGTTCTCAGATTTTCTCGTTGCTGCTTGAGCCAGACATGATTACAGCTTATCACACCCCCTAATGAGTTCAACAAGGTTTACAGAGCTGATCTTAGTGGATGCTTCATTTGACCTGATTCCCCCCAGCAGCTTGAGCACTTCATCTTTAATATGCTCATTTTCAGCTTGTAACGGGCTAATAGTCTCCAGATTGGGTCACTCTGGATTTAATCAGCTGTAAGTTGCTGCTTATCCGTGGTTAAGTGCGGCCCCAGGACTTCACTTTGAGGCAGGAGTACTACTCTTTAGTGAGACATCCAAATCTGTGGCAGTACAAACAGGCTGGGGTGAAGTGTTTGTCGTAATTTCTGATTCTCTTTTATGACTTTGTTTCAAATTAACATTCAGGTCACTCGGTCCCCTCTTCGAGAAAATGGAGGTATTTTTAGATTGAGAACTGGCTGTGACCTTTCCAGACTCTTATCTCGTGTCTGTAAGGCCTTTGTGGAGACAATTACTCATTGATGTAGTCCCAAGTTGGCGTCGGAGAATAAGGCCAATGCTGCTGCTGCCAAGTGAGTGAGTTATGTAAACAGGCAGACACAAAAGAAGAGTGGCGAGACAAAGTTACACATGTCGAATAAATTGGAGAAATTAAGCTCCAAGTAGACAGGGCATTAGGGCATCTTGCCTAAATCCCCTTATTTAATTTTTTTTAAACAAAAGTGCAGAATCCGACTGGTCCAGAATAAAGTCCTTCTTCTCTTTTGAACAATTTTTATATTAAATGCATGTACCTCTACTTTGTCCTCTAAAACTGCACATTTCTAACTTATCAGTTTTACTCTAAATATAATTATACATTTAATTTAGAAGACAGCGTTCCATTTACACTGAAATTGCGTGGTTCTATAAATAGCTGCTTTCTCATCAAGACAATGAATATTACAACCGTGCCTCAGTAAATTTGAGAGACAAGGCCGTGACTCTTTAATGGGCTGTGTAGTGATTAACTCATCCACTAACTGCATCACAGACAAGTGCACTGCTAATCGACACTTGTTTTACAGCCATCTATTTCCATGTGTGACTCGACGACCTTTGATAGGCTGGACTCATTTTCTAGTTAATATCTATGTCATTAATTACTATTGTCTTTATGGCTGCTCCATATCCGTTCTATTAAAGTTGATTTTGAGAGAGTAATCTAGCTTTTTATTCTGCTGATGTAATTATGTTTTCGGCTGTTATTGGTGCAATATTGAAACTGTAGAAGTTTGGATAGTAGGCCTATTGTAATGATAATATAAGTAAGCAAACATAAGGAATTGCACAATTATCTGAGGTTTGTGCAGGTTGTTCTTTCTGAAACACTATAATAACTTAACTTTAACTCTTGAAATCCAGATCAGGCTTGTGCCAGTTGGCTACAAAAGCCTGAGCTGCTAAGATTTTAGAACTGAAATAATGTAGACATACTTGGTCAAAGTCTGAGCAATAACAACAAAAGCAGAGGTCTTTAACTTGCATTTTTATAAGAACACTAGATAAAGACACTGAGGTAGCATAAACATCTCATATGATTTATGGACTCAGTATTCTAGTGTTGACCAGCTTCCTGCACCATTGTGTTGTTACCAGACTTGGATAGCCATGTGCTGGTGTAGCGTAACTTTGGGTAACCATACGTCCCGCGTTCCCTTCTTCCTGTCTTGTTTTTTTACCGTCAATGCCAATAATAGGCAAGGAAAGGCAAGGCAATTTTATTTATATAGCACAATTCATACCCTGGGTAACATTAAAAGTGCTTTACAGGAATAAAAGACAATTTACAAGATTTAGATTAAGAAACATAGGAAAAATGAAAAACAACAACAAGAAGATTGCAGATAAAAAAAAAACGCTTTACGTTGTAGTGTAGGCGGAGCTAAAGAGGAAGGTTTTTAACCTCCTCTTGAACATGGTTAAAGTTGAGGCTGTTCCAGGTTTTTGCTGCTGAAACTTAAACGCTCCATCACCCTATTTAGTTCTAACTCTGGGCTCGAGCAGAAGCCTGTCCCAGATGTTCTCAGAGTCCAAGAAGGTTCAAAGGAAACAAGCATTTCAGAAATATATTCTGGTGTTAAACCATTAAGAGACTTGTAAACCAGCAGTGTTGTTTTAAAGTCTATCCTCTGAGCAACAGGAAGCCAGTGCAGAGATTTTAAAACTGGACTGATGTGGTTGTACTTCCTGGTGTTAGTTAGAACCCGAGCAGCAGCGTTCTGAATAAGCTGCAGCTGTCTTAACCCTCGTTTTGAGAGACCAGTGAGCAGGCCATTACAGTAATCTAACCTGCTGGAGATAAAAGCATAGATAAGTTTATCTAAGTCTGCTTGAGCTATTATCCCTTTGACTCTGGAAATGTTTTAAAAGTGATAAAAAGCAAATAATAATAATAATTAGTTGTAACTCATTTGTCAGTAGACTGTTGGTGTGTCAGTCACAGTTACAATAGTTACAGCAATATTACCCAATTGGAAAAGATCAACAGTCTTGTCTGTAGCTCAACACTGATTGGTCCATTTACGTACGTAAGTGTGATGCTATAACTAAGAGTACCTTCTCCAGCTTTCACCGTTTCAGTCTGTCATCAGCCAAAAAGCTTTCTAACAAGCTTAAGGAAATTAGGTTTCGACATTTTCTTAAAAGACAGAGGAAACAACAATAATTTCATATTCCTTCAATTTGACATTATTTATTTGCAGCGACTACAAACAAATCCATGAGTGGCATATTTATGTTGTTCTTTTTTATCTAAAATTGTCCATGTCAGGCTCCCGTCGTGACTTCAGAATCGACTGCAGCAGCACAAAACACACCTTTTCACTGTACTTATGGTAATGTTTTGTGCTGAGCTCCTCACATAAAGTAAAATAATAGTGACAGTATTCAATCCCCAGTCCTTTTTTTTTATTTGACTCTGAAAAGCCTTTAGAAACAAACAGTGTCACTAGTGAGTACTTACTCTGAGTTTAACGAGGATTAAGGCATTTACGGTCCTGCCCAAACCTCATAAAGAGCTGTCCACATGGAAATACAGTGAGTTTTCACATTGTTTTGTAATTATATCACCCTAAGATTTTACAATGAGCCTCAGTCTAAGCAAACATTTCATTTGTGGTTCACCTGAGGGATGGCAGTTCATTTTGTGTGTGTGTAAGTAAACTAGTGTCTCAACAGCAACGGCAGCTATATTACTGTGTCTGATCTGCTACACGTTTGGGATTTCACCATCTCCATGGCACTGACTTGGCAGCTGACTCCAGATTGAAGGATTAATGTTATTAGTTAAGTGATGAATGGCTCAGAGTGAAAGCGTAATAATACAATAGATCATGACTAAATGATCATAGTGGGAGCTGTCTTTGGCGCTTCCTTTCCTCACAGTAAAGGCTGTTTTAGGTTTGAGATGAAAAAGATATACAGGGTTATTAGGAGTTTGTGGAAACACTGTGCCCTGATATTCTGCATGGGTTGTTTAAAACAATGGATCACAAAAACATCATTACCAGCGCTAGACTTTATGAGACTGTGTGGGAGATAGATTTCAAAAGCATCAAACTTTCACTCAAACACTGTGTAAGCAGTTTATTCGTACTGTTTATATAATGACAAAAATATCTCATTTCTGTTTCTTTTCTGACTTTATGTCAAAGTTCCTTAGCATGTATCGGGTGTTGGTCCTCCAGAACTTCCCATTTTCTTCTTTGTGGTGTTTAGACCGCTCTGTATATTCTACTGTCCTACTTTCTCTGTTTTAAAACATTTCTCATGGGGGAGGTCAATCATTTCATGTTGTCTCCTTTGTAATCTTTTAGTTTATTCTTGTCCAAACTTTTTTGTTATCCAACTGTGCAGTTGTTTTAGTGTATGTCCAGATAATTGTAATAATGTATTTGTCATATCCACTTGTTCTTGGTTGTTGACAATTAGAATCTGCTCTTGGGCAAGCTAAATTTCTTATTGTCTCTTCCTATCAGATCATTCAATGAAGTTACTTACAATTGAAAACATTAACTTTCACCCATTAAGACTGCTTCTCAAACTGACTTGGCAACAAATAAAAGCACAAGTGAAGACCTCACTTCTTTGGAGCAGTATACCACAAGGATGTTCAGAACAGTACAGCAAACAACAAGTGACAGCAGTGTCCTTATGTGTTGGGTTTCAACAATCTTTTAGTGCTTGCTGTGCTGTGTGAACTTGGAAAAAAGAAATAGGATATGATACAGAGAAAAGACACTAAAGTAAAATGTGGCCTGGCTTCTGAAGAAATGTTTGATTGTGGTTTTGTTGGGTCTGCTACAATAAAACAGGCAAAGATCTGAAATCAAAGGGAAATTATGGATACAGTGAAGGCAGTGAAGGCTCCATGGCACCAAGAGGCAGAAAGAACAGATGGGGGAGCACATTCTGATGGAATAGCAGATATGTGTTGTCAGTCCGTTGTCATAACAGCAGATGGAGGTGTGCTGCCAAGTCCATGGTGGAGCAGATCAGCAGCAATGAGCAGAAAGTTTTCTGTGACTTGGTACCCACTAAATAATCTTCTGCAGTCTTTATTTATAGCTCCTTGGTTATGCATACTTTTGGGCAGTGCTCTCTGCTTTGTTTTTTTCTTGTGAGTTAAACAGTCTTTAGGCTAAGAAAAAAAATCTGACTTAAGTACAGTATCAGCTGAGCCAACTCTTTCTGGGTTGATTAACTAGGCCTAACAACATTTAGCATCTTGGAGATTAGTTAGACGCCTAAATCTGATTTTATACTTGTAGCATTATTTCCAGACAAATGTTACACAATATCCCCAAAGGAAATTATGGGTATTGCAACAAAAAAAAAAAAAATGCTGAAAGGTTTTTCTTGGGGTCAAAAATGTTCTAGTCACTATAAAGAAATATCTTTTTCTTTTTTTACTAGATCTGTGCCTAGTATTTTACATAGATTTATTCTTGAGTCTTAATTTAGAAGTGACCAAAAACAGCATATTTCAGTATGGCATCTGAGTTAGCACCAGTCTAGATCAGTTGATGAAACACAAACTGTGTAATGACTACCAAACATGCAAAAGACATGATGAATTCTGTCATGTTCTAATATTACAATTGTGTGCATTGTCCAGCTGGTGTTTTCAAGGCAACCTAAAATAATGTGCAACAATACTGTCGACTTGAAATACAAGCTTTTTGGAGCAATTCAGAAGGAGGACTGTTGTGAGTGAGAATTGTTGTTATTGTTGCATGGCTTTTCTTTGTATGGCTTCTTAGTATTCACCGTGTAATCTTAGCCTGGAGTCAAACAGAAATGTGGAGTCTGAGTGTCTGACTTAAAAAGAAGTTTGAATTGAACACATTTTTCACTTTCTCTGATCTTTTGACATGGGCTCACATGGTGTTTTCTCAGCCGTAGAAGACTTCATTCTGGTCTTTGCACTTATAATACTTTTCACCCGTGACCCATATTGTTGATCAAATTAATTATGTCCAGTCAACAAGTGGGGGTCATTTTCTTGGTTTCTCTTTTATTTAGAGGTAAGGCTGTGAATGTTTTATTGTCTACCGCGACCTTTAGATTTGTTCTTCTGTGGCAGTAAACACAACTGTCAGCTTAAAATGGTAGAGAAGAGGGTTGAAGGTGCAGAAATGTGAGGTAGCTAAAGATATGGCCGCAAAAACAGATGGAAAAAAATCAACCAATAAATAAGAGAAAACAAAGATTGATGGATCATGCTTGAATTCTTATTAAATTCATCAATTTAACTCATTCTTTTGTGCTCCGGAGCTTCCCTGACATCTTTGGTTAGCGTGACAACAGATGAATAGATATCTGTTGATCTGTTTGCCGGCTTGTTTATCAGTTTCCAAACAGGCCTGCGGCGTATTCCCTTCTTGAATGTGCGCCTGCCGTTGCTACCGATCCCCGATATGACACACAATGTTAAAATCACTTGTTCAAATCAATCCCACTCCCTTTTACCACTGCAACAGAGGCAAAGGTAAACATGCTTTAACCATTTGCATTTTTTGCTCACTGCTTTTATAATTGCTCCTAAAATCTCCTGGTGAAGGTTTAGGGGAAATTATACAAGTAGCCTACCTATAAAAGTAGAATGTGAGCCACAGGAAAAATGACTTAATTTCATGATCAAAATTAAAAAAAAAGTTAAAGCCAAAGTCAAAGCAAAACAAGTTTGAGCAAAAGTTAAAGAAAAGGCATCTGGACTAGGCTTTGCTTTAATCTTTTTTACAAGATGACCTGAATGACTGAGAACCTTTCAGAGACATTCAAAGGCTAGAAAAAACAAAAATGTCTCAACCCAACTCTAAAATATTTAATTAATTTAAACTGACACATAGCAACAACATTAGGTTGCAATACCATCCATGGCCAGTAGATGTTGGCTTAATGATGTGTTTTCTGTATCAAGACAAAATGTTGTGTTTCTTCCTTTTATTCATCTTTAAATGACAAAGCTTGGCAAATGTACAGCTACTAAGAGGTCCATGAAAGACAGAAAAATATAATTAAAAAGCATATACAACATTAAAATGAACCATATAGCAGTTAGTAATGTGAGTTAAGGCAGTAGCTCCTCTGTGGTGGAGAGGTTAGTGCACCTGGTTTTGGTTTGGTAGGCTAAGAAGGTTAGTTAAAATCACAGGGTTCCTACTTAGTATTTTTTTTATAGATATAACACTTGTCTTGGGAATCTGCTGACATTAACGAAAGTAGTTTCAGTCCATAAAAACCAGCCATTATTGCATATCCCAACAGAAAGATTAGCTCTCATTTCTGTTGTCAGTCAATGGGCTGCTTGTAATGTCAGAAATTACAATGTCTTTAATAAGAATTGAAGGCTTAGAGTTGACTGATGTGAGCTGTGTGGGCATTGATTGGCATCTGTGATTGATACCTGACTCGGCTGCTTTTCAACTTCAATTTGAGAAGTGGCAGTCAGTCAACTTCTCTCATCTTCTTTTTATAGAACAAGCAGCAGCTGATTTCCACTCAGCGTTACTAGAGCTGTAGTTAAGCACTTACACTAACAATGTGACCCAGTTAGAGGTTATTGAACAAAAAAACATGAACCATTAACATCAACAAATTACTTTGGCTCAACTGTGGCCAACTGATAGCATGAAGTCGATGTGTTGGAAAACACATGGTTTTCTGAAGGGACTTCTGTTAAAAACATTGGGAAACAACATCAGGATGTGAGCAGAATAGATTTCAGAAATAAGTGAATCATTTATTTAATTTATCCTCACTAGAATGGCAGTATTTTTGGTGACTGATGACCAGTGTGGACGAGTGCTGCAGTAGCTCGTGACTCCATCTAGTGGTAGAATGGGCATTAACGGTGGCTAACGGATCATAATAGTGCCTGTGTGTCGCCAAATGCATGTTTTTCTTAAAATAACAATATTGGCCAATATCTGTAAATTAACTCTTTTTTGTTCAAGACAGATTCTGTCTGAAACTTCCTCATTTTGCTAACTTTTTACATCCCCAGACATAACCCAGATTTTTTTTTACAAATTGGGTTTACAGATTACAAATTACAATAAATTTTTGTTCATCACTTAACACGTCTGGGGCTGAATGCTGCTGGCGCTCTGGTAACAGAAGTCTTGTAATCTTTGTAAACATTGAGAATGCTGTCAAGACTAGTATTTCAAAACTCTCCAAGGATATTTTTAACTGAATAAACAAATGCTTTAGTCTTTTTTATTGAAATGGTTAACAAAAATCATACATATTTTACTTCCCTCTTAACAAGCGTTGGCTGGAAAACAGAGCTAACTCTCTGGGGTGTCATCAGTGCAATAAAATGACTATTTCTGAATACACCCCAGGTAACATAAAAGCAAATGTATCTGTTGGTTTAAATCTAATATGCAAAATGAATTATTCATTGTGTTCCCAAAGCCTAAGCCCTTGCTTTGTTTTAGTGGTGGAGAGAATTTGCTGAGGTTGTGCAGCATTGCAGAGAAACCAACATTTTGACATAAGCTTCTTAGAGGCATCATAAAAAAAGTAATAATCATTACAGTATTGTTTAATTAAATAGCTTTTTTAATCACTCTAGTTAATTTTGGATTATTTAACTAATCACAATACGAAACAAATAAACCCAGTTTATAAAGCTTGCCAATTGTATTTCTACCACTTTCCCTTGGGATGTGACTTGTTTGTTTTTCCACCAGCCCAGAACTTCATTCCAGGACAGCGTTAGTAATTTACTAATTGGAGTGTGAAATTATAGGGAGTCTTCTATTATAAAATACTATTGCAAATAAGAAGGGGATGATCAAAGATTTATAGTTAAAAAGTGCTGTGTTACCAGAAAAAAAAAAAAAACAGAAAAAAAAGAAGCCTGGTGTAATTTCCACCTCCTCCGAAGCCCATATAGTCTCAACCCCATTTCCCCTTTCCTTTCACTATCCCCCTAATGATCGTAACACGCCTTGGAGCCCATAAATCTGAACAGTAGGGAAACTAAGTGTCTCATCATTATGCAGCCTCCACCTTTTCATTGGAAGTGCGTCCATGTAAGGCCCCTAGGACAGCTGCGGCGCTGGTTTAAATCCAATCTCATTTTAGTGATCTCTTCATCACTTTTCTCCCCTCCCTCCTGGACCTAATGACGTCCCGGTGCCATATTGTTGTCTTATGTGTAATGGGCATAAGCTGAATTACTCTTCTACTTGACTAATGGTGATGACTGACTTCAGTTGACAGAGTAATTTTAACTGGAGGTAATGTTGCCGTAGATTGTTCCCTGAACAAGTTACAGAGTCTTCCAGGAGTCTTCATTTGGATGCACATCTTTTTGGCATGACTCAAGACATGGTGTGCATCTGCCCATTTGAACATAGACAGGTGCATGAGCCTCATTTATGTTACATGACAGTGTTGAGCCAAATGAGTCACAGCACTGCCCATGAAATAAAAGCATTCAATGTGTCCATTTGAATAAATAAAGTGTTGGTGCTGCCTGTTGTATCATGTTCAACGGAGAGTTTAAGGATCCTACATCAACAAAAAAGAGATGCTGGTGGTTGGACTTGCATTCACTGACATTTTTGTACAAAAGGTGGCTTTGTAACACAACATTAAAAAGGCTGTGCGATGTTTTTCATAATAATGATGGTCATTAAGATAACTGCTCACTTTAACAAGTGTGAATAATGGTTCATTAAAAGTTGTTTTCCAAGTCATATGCTTAAAATATGTTTGGTTTTAATAAAAACAGCATCATTTGGGTTCATTTGAGGACTTGTCTTTTTATTTCAACATCACCCTAAACTGATTGGAGCAGGGGATTTTATAAACAGTAAATCAATAGGAGTGTTTATGTTCACAGTGATCTAGAGAAACAAAACTTTATTTCTATTTTATCTCTGGGAGACTTGTGGGAGACCTTGGGATTTGTTGCATTGAAATACAGGTGCAGGCACATCTGGCTTGAGAGTGAAGATGAGATTTTCACTTTTTAGCTGCAGTCTGGAGTTGTCAGCATTAGCCTGGCTGTGGAAAACGCTCCTCTGAGAAAAATACAGTTGTTTATCTGCATAGAAAGTGACTAGAAAGGGCTCATGGGACTTAAGCACACTATAGAGCTGTAACTGTATAGGGCAGGTACTTTAAATGAATAACTGGCTAGTGTTTGGATTTATCATCTGTGATTAACCTCAGTTTTATCCAATTACAGCAACACCTTTACGTTCACGTTTAGTAACGGTTTACATGGGCTACATCTTCAAACCTAAAACACATCCATACCAAAGTTTTTATAGCAAAACATCAGACATGTTGAGGCCGAAAACAGTGTCTCATGAAATATACTATAAACATATACTTTAGTTCTCACTAATTCTTTGATACTATAAAATGTCAGAGCCACCTAGTATCTTGAATCCTTCAGTATGCAAACATTGTTTGATTTAATCCACTAATGATGCAAATTTATGCTGTTAATTATTTGGAGCTGAATCATATCCTGGCTAAACGTTTTCAGAAATGCAGTGGGGACACCAAAGTATTCAGAGAGTGAGGTAAAGCCATTATTCAGGGTTATGTTTTTCCTCTTTTTATTCCTTTTTTCATTTGCATCAACTCCATAAAAGGAATTAGCATTTTCCATTCTATTAATGTGGCTGATATTGATGTCACTGAAGAGCCTTTTAGATAAGCTCTCCTAATTCAAACTTATTTCATTGAAGGCAGACTTTATATGTTAGAGTGGTTTGCTTTTAGTGTGATTCTATGGCACTGCAATCCTCAGCTGACACCTTTTGTTCTTCTTGAAAAGTAGGAAAGCAGTGAAAATACAGACTTAGCTTTGCGTTACATTGGAGTGGTTTACACAGAGGTACGTGCTTTTAAATAACACTCAACTAAAATGCTGCTAGGCTGAAAGCCAGCATTATCCCTAGATTTATCTGCACATCCTTTGTTGTTCATGCACAGATTGCCCATAGTATTATGAACAATACTGCCATTTAAAGTTTATCAATCATTCACACACACACACACTGTTGAAAACCTGCTAAATAGAGAATTTTATTGAAAAGCCATACACTATATGTATTTATTGGGTGATCTTTAGTAAGAATTCCCTGGAATATCTGAATTATTTGATATACAGTATTTAAATATGGCTTCTGCAGGCAAGTGTGTTTTAACAGAATACAGAGTAATGTTTAATGACCATTACAAGCTGTTATTTTACAATAATATAATGACAACCATGTGTCCAGTTGATTACTGTTGTCTGAAATCTTATTGACATACAACTGCCATCAATCCTCTTTAAAGGCTGCAGTAGAAAACACATGCATTTTATGCTTCATCTAATCCCAAAATAATGGTCTTTTTGGCCAGTGATCCAGAGCAGATGTGGCACTAACTCTTTCCACAAACACATTGGACCGATCTATCACAGTGTATTTTTGCAGCGCTCCACTTGCGGCTCCTCCTTGCCCTCGTCCTAAACCTGCCGTTGATTCGTGGCCAAAAAGCCTCATCAGCTGCTGCAGTGCATTTCTCATGCGGCTGCCTCTCTCCAGATGGCAGGTATCTTTAGTGCTCAGCTCCTCGTCCCGGGCTGCGACATCTATGCCGTGCTCCATCAGGTTGCAGTCGGCCCGCCCTCCAAAGGGGCCCCTTAATGGACTTTAATATGAAACGCACATTCAGGACAATAGAGGCAGGCATAATGACGGCAATACGACCTCTTCTCGTGTTTATGGGAATGGCAGTCACAGGATAATTATCACTGAGTAGAAAAAGGGATTCCTGAAGGATCGGGATTTAGAGAAGGACATAACAACACAACATGTATTAGATATGTATTCATTGCTCTGTTTTATAACGGTTTGAGATGATTGACCAAAGGAATAGTGCTAATAAATATAAAAAATGAATGGTAATGTTAGAAAACACATGTAAGTCTGCAAAATATAAAATAATTATTTTAGAATTACATACAGTTTTAAAATAAATACATATCTATAGAGGGCCTTTTAAAAGTGCTGTGTATTTGCAGTTTTTGTGTTGTTTCACTGTTTTGAATATAATAAAACTACAAATAAGAATGATAATCAATCCGGATTTTGCTGTCATATTTTCTTTATTCTTAATTATTATTATTTTTCTATCTGACTTTGTTTTTCTCTATAAATGTTAGAAATGCTTCAGTTGTCTGCATAATCTGCATACTTCCAATTAGGGCTGGGCAATATATCAATATATTTTTGAGCAAGATTTGAGATAAATTTTGCATTAATAGAGCCACAGCGCTAATTTTTCTCCTGCATCCCATTCACTGCCTGCCCCTGTGCCCCCTGAGCAGCAGCTCAGTTTTTTAACACTTGCTTCATTATGGCATGGTCTGTGTCTTGATGTGTGACAAGATGTCTCAAAAAGTGCACACAGCAGTCTTTAGGAAAGTAAGCAATAATAGACCAAGCAATGATACGAGTGGCAGACTGTCAACTGAGACTTGGCTACTGTCTCCTGACTCTTAGCAGTAGCTTCTGTCCACAGAGATCTGAGGCTCAGCTCATGTTTTGTGATTTCAGAAAAAAAGGCGTTTACTCACAGCAGCGCTAGCTCTGCTCACCTCTCTCTGACAGTGCCGTGGACAGCTTTGTTATGCATTGATTTGAAGAGCAGACTCTACAAGCTAAACTGATCTTAACTTAAGTAATGCAGGCAGGTGTGGGCTGTGGTTCCTCAACATCACCAGAAAAATTTGTAAGTAGCCAAATTATGCTTAAAATAATCTATCAGTGGTGTAGTTGATGAGCTGCTGAATGAGAACATGGTGCCATGGTGATGTCGAAAAAGGGTGGTCAGTAGGTGGACCAGGACTCTGCCATTCTTTTCACAAGATGCAGGGCAGTGTGGAAATAAGCACAAAACCTGGGGGAAACCATTTGTTTGACCTGACCTGATCTTACACTGATAATCACACAAGATAATGTTTTTAATTTGTTCCACTTGTACCAGCGAGAGGTGGCTTCGACCGTTCAGAGGTGCTCTGTTGTGTAATAAGAAGCCATTTTAAAAGTAGATTTAACATCAGTCAAAAGATGATGACATCTAATGTGGTAGTTGTAATGGGTCTCATGAGACAAAGTGATTAGCACTATGTCTTATATTATGTTGTATAAAGTACACATAATAGGATAAATTACACTACAACAAAATCAAGCTAGTAACTATGATTGTGTTTTTTTATTATTATTTTCATCTATGCAATGTAGTTCTGCTATTATAATAATTCCTTTGTGGTTGATTCATTGTGCATTACTGACATACTTTTTTTCACCTGCTGAAATCTGTTTGTACTAGAAAACTAAAACTAAGTATCTGGATAAAACTTCCCTTTCTTTACGCTTTGTCCAGCTTTAATATTCAGTTTAATTTTGAGCATGGGTCATATAATGCATGTTCATGTTTGAACATGCATTAGACTCATGTTCAGAGAGTGTTGAAGGTGGAGTTGATTCCGAATCATGTGAAATAAATTTACAAATGACTAAAATATAGTCAACATTTCTAAAACACCATTGTGGAAAGTGATCCCATTCTACCTTGTAAGACATTAGTACAAAAGCAGCAATGCCATTTGGCTTAATGTGTTGGTGCATCCCAGATTGAATTCAACACAAAATATCTCTTTCCAATGCATAGCTGTTATCCTTTTATATATCTCGGCTGCAATCAATAGGACAGCCAAATTGTGGAATCCTTGCAGCCTCTCATCCAGAACAATCCAGTCGTTTCATTTGCATACAAGCCTTTCCTTTAGCTGCCTCCATAGTAGCATCCCCACTGCTGTGTACTTTGCAGGCTTCATAAATCCCGGATATAAAACCAGTGCTCCCCTTCTCTCACTTATAGAAAGTCATGCCAACAGAGGCAGTTTGATTTACAGCACTGTACATAGATGCATCAAGAATTTATAGGAGACTTAATTAGGAGTTATAAAAGTGACTTATAGTAATTGTCAGGGACACAGTGGCCTATAATGTGGCCGTTATCATTTCCATAACTCCCACGTCTTGATTTTCTTCTCAGAACTTTTATGCGTTGCCGGAGCTGTTTGTGCTTTGATGTTATTGCACAAAGCTTTTTTGGGGATGGCAGAGTGTTGCCTCTGCAATTCTGCAGAAGGAGCTGTGCCAATGAAAAAAGACCAGAAAGAAGCTTCTATACTTCTTCCTTTTTCTGTTATTGCAGTGTGTCATAGCAAAAAATGTTATTCAACTTTAAACACATTATTCCAACATCAGGGCAAAACCATGACAGAATTGAACAGTGCTTTTGAAGCTTGCAGAAAGATGGAGAAAATATATCTCTGGAAAAAGAAGTATATTGGAGTGTGCACAGTTTTGTGGCAATTTCTTCTGTGGTTTACTTTAGAGTCAGAACAATGGTTGAAATTTGACAACATGTGAAAAGGTCAAGGCAGGCTAACGCATCCCGTGTAGATATGGCGCTGTTGTTTCTTTTTCCTCTGCTCTGGTACAAGATTACATTTCTGTTAGTCATTTTGCTTTCATTAACCTTTGGCTTTGACTAGTTTCAGTGTTTTTATTTACAAAAGAAATAATCATATTTTTAGCTGCTGTGAGTAGCATGCTGCCAATGGACAAACAATTTCATGAGCAACATATCTATGTGAGAACGTCACATAGTAACAAACAAACTTAATTATTGGTTGCCCTTTGTTTCCCCTCAACCTACAATTGAGCTGGGATGAAAGGTAAAAGAACTCTAATAATAAACTCAAATAATTGTTGGTTCTGGCTGTGACAATGGCTAAATGTTGTGAATGAAGTGTTTTTGAAGGAGAAAGAAGCAGCAGCATTGGGTCATTGCTGCTTTGTGGCCTTTTTCAAACACAGCACTCTCATGTCAGGGTGTCTGCAGGAGACACATCTGAACCAACCACCCCCATGCCCTTTTCAAACGACTGTGCATTTCAGTCTCTGTGCACAGACGAGATCAGCTTTATTTTCAGTTCAGCGTAACCAGTGGTCACGGCATATTTTGTGAAAACGTAGGTTCTCTCTTGATTCCTCTACTGTCTGAAGACAAGCGTTACTGAATTAGGAACTGTAAATTGTCCATTTGAATGACTGTGAGTGGGTGTCTCTATGTGTATAGACAGTAGACTGTAAATAGAGTACATGTTCTGCACAAGCAGACAGTGTTACAGGTGTTGCAGTGTCTTAAAAGATCACAGGACACACACAGACTATATTTGCTCGGGATTTTATATATTTTTTCTTTTACAATTTGAATTCCACATTTAAAAGTAATTTCTGCAAGAAAGGCATCAATCCGAGGAAATACCAAATTTAGACGGATATATTCTAAGGGCTTTATTCATTAAACATAAGTAGAATATCCATGTATATCTGTAGTTGCTAGGCTAAGAGTGGGCCTTGTTATTATGCTTGTGCACCTGCAGCCTGCTGCAGATGGTTTGATGCCTAAATGTGATAAAACCAGTCCTGGCTGGAATGAATTTCTTGTGAGACATTGCCCTCAAAGACCATCTCTGGGATCTCAAGCACAGAATGAGACATTCTTTTAAGCTTTGACACTCCACTTTTTGTGTAAACAGCCTCTGATTGGGTTTCATTGTGTCTTGTTTAACATGAATTATTCCTTAGATAAGAAAGCCTACTCCACTGTGAACTAGCCTTTTAGACTTGTAGTTGTTTTTGTATTATACATTTGTTGCTTTATTATTTATGTATGCTACATACTGTGCTGTCAAAACAGTTCACACTTGCACGAGAAGAAGGCTGTACGTTAATGTGTTTTATTCTACATTTACATTTACATTTATTCATTTAGCTGACGCTTTTATCCAAAGCAACTTACATTAATCTTCTAATTCCCAGTGTTACAACTGGAATTCCACTGGGAAAAGGTGGGTTAAGTGTCTTGCCGAAGGACACAACAACAGTATGAACTGTGGGAATATCAGGAATTGAACCACCAACCTTCCGCTTGAGGGACAACTGCCCCTCCCACTGAGCCACTGCGCCCTAGTGTTGGAGTTGATTTAAAATTTAACATATATGGCTAAAACTAAAAAAAACTTGACAGTTATGTTGTTAGAGGTTATTATTCCTTTTCCATGTCAGAGAATTTAAAATGTTTTAGTCTTTGTAATATATAGTTAAAAAGTTACAGTGATGCTTTGTATAGGTGGCTGATATTATAAGGGTAGTTGAAATTCTGTGTGCAGTTTTAAAGCCACAATCTTTAAATCCAGGAAATGACATTTTATCTTTTGGATAAAGAAAGATGCTGTTGAAATGTTCCACACTGATGTTTCCATATATAAACTGATATGGCTAGAGTATGAATAATTCACGTGTGGTATTTGCTGATAAACACGATAAGTTGCTGTACTGATAGCTGGCTCCACTGCTCCTTTGACTGAATGCTGATCTTCAGTCTGATCCATGTTAAGTCAAGCCGAAAGACTTCCACACCCATCATAACCACTAAACCATGAGTTTAACTAACTCGCTCTGTGCAATTTCTCAATCACTGCTTGAGTCCCCGCTGTGTGTCGACTCCTTCAGTTGTCAGCGACTCCATCGGTGGCGCGGCAGCTGGCTGGCCACACTTTTGATTTATTGAAGCGACTGGGAAACTATGAAGCTTATTTTGTGACAGCTCCGAAGCTTTGAAATTTAAGATGTCATTGAACTGATGAATGGAGAGAGACGAGGCTGAGGCTGCCCCGCTGCCGTCATATGTCACTGTCCAAAGTGATGAGGCCCGTTACACCGACCCAACCCTCCACCGGGCAACCTTCGGAATCAAATGTTCTACCACAAAAAAAAGCCTGTGGGTATATATTAAAATTATTCACATTCATAGAGTTGTTTGCTTCCAGCTGATGTTGGATCCGGGCCTAAACCACACACAAGAGACAAAGACGAATTATTCTTTGGTCTCTTGCCATGGCCTGTCACATTCAAGCACTCCAAAGAGACACATAGCCTTCAAGTGACAATAACATGATGGATGGGTTGTATGACAGATATCAACACCCATGTGTGGCATCCAAGCAACGCTACTGACTACAAATGAGATGCACAAGCTCCAATGTTGTGTAACTGATTGAGGTTCAGTGACAATTTTACATGGACTTAGATCCTTTTTCCTTTTTTACCAAAACTGTCAAATTTATAGCAGATGACAAATTTGCATCCTTTCATTTAAAAAAGTGTCAGGTTTGCATTGATAAAAGGCAACAAGTAGGAGCATTAGTATCCTGCTAAACTGGAGCTTCCAAAAAACTAACAATACACCCACTGCAAGATATAAGAGGCTGTTCCTACAACATCAATCAATAGACTGCTCGCAAATGCACCAGGGCTATTAATTGTTCGCCCCAGCACAAGAAAATGTAATTAGTACATAGAAATTGGGGCACTGGCTACATGTTGTACACCTTCATGTCAAAGGGGCTATACATCATTCCTGGCATTTTGTTTCCATAGGCTTGTTCTGCAAGACCTACGTTTTGTTTGCATGCATATTAGGAAACTAGTTATTATGGTAAAAAATGTTTTGTCAACAAGTGGCTACATTGATATGAGTGGTTCTACGGATACAACAATATTAAAATATTCTGTAAATATCATTAAAAGGATTTCCTTTAAACATTAACATATCAGAACTGGTTTGCAACATGTTTTTAAATGGACATTATAGGTTCTACTTTCCTGATGTGTGTAACTCCTGGAGTAAAATGCTAATGGAGCACAATAAACTGCATTACAACATTGTGGAAAAAAAAATAAAACAAATCTTAATATGAAAATAAAAATTACAATCAGTATTTTTGTCTTTGTGTAATGGACCTATGGTAGTGACTTATAAATCCCTTGTTTCACGACCACTATTGAGCAAATAGATTGGAGCAATATCTAATGACAAGTGAAAGACTATCTTACAATAACAGCCCACGTTTAAAAGTTGTCTGATTTGTAGATAACATGGCTATAGTTTCTAATCGGGAAGGGTATAGAGATGCTTATTTCTGTGACAACATCTTAAATGGCCGGCCTGTAATGATAATCACAGTTCAGCACTATGTCAGCTCTATCTCGCTATAATGCCTTTTAGCTCCAGACTAACCTCCATCTGTGGATTTATTCAGCCATGTCTCACACTCGCCCGTCACTGTTTCGACTTCTGAATCAGCTGCTCTAATTAGAAGCCGGACCAGTGTTGAAACGTACATTCATCTTGCTAACAAGACTTTCTCCTCTTCTCATCTCTTGCAGCTGTACAGCTCAGTGGACTTCGGGAGGAAATGGCAGCTCGTCCACGAACACGTCACACCCAACAGATTCTACTGGTGAGTCATTCTTTACACACAGTTTTCTTTTTCCCTACCCTGACGTGAAATGTAATGCAAATGTATATGTCATTTATGGTCAGAGGTAAGTCTGGATTAATTAAGATAAATAATTATATAAACAATTAATAGAGCAGCTCTGCAATTATACACCTCTTCATAATGTCATTTATTTATAGTGTTTACCGTCAATGTTAATGACTGACAACACCAAACCAGAAGCAGTACTTTTTTTTTGTAACTTGTATGAAATCTGTTCTGTGCTGTCTCAAGGAGCAGATGAGTAACAATGTGGCTTAGCTACACATATATCTCAGGCCACAAGGGCTATACAGGGGTTCTGCAGCCTTACATCATTCTCAAATGGGTATATACTGTATGTATGTATGTTTGTATGTATGTATGTATGTATGTATGGCGGCAGTAGCTCAGTGGGTAGAGCAGTCGTCCTTCAACCGGAAGGTAGGGAGTTCGATTCCCACTCTCCCCACAGTTCATACTGTCGTTGTGTCCTTGGGCAAGACACTTAACCCACCTTGCCTCCAGTTGCTGTAACACTGGTAATTACTGTAGAACAATGTAAGTCGCTTTGGATAAAAGCATCAGCTAAGTGAGTAAATGTAAATGTATGCAGGAGTATAGTAAAAATATATGTCTGTACATAGAACTGATTGGGTTACAGAACTGTATTCAGATGTTTTGTGCATTTTTTCCTGACCTTTAAGTTATCCAGTCATACACTGCTGTTTGCTGCTTCTAAGTTCTGTAGGGGGTAGTACTTATGTAAACTTGTACTTTAACTATCAGAACTCTACAAATAAAGGAAAAACAAAACCAACACTTTTCATTTTTGTTTACTCAGGAATGCAGAAAGTGTTGGTGTTCTGAGCCACTGAGCTGGTGATATTAATGGCTGGAAACAAAGTGTATGACTGACTGGTGATGCTGCAAAAACTGCACATTTTCTGTGTGCTGATAAAATCAGGCAGAGATTAATCTTCTCCTGCAGGATGCACTTTGCATTCAGCTTCAGAGGGCACATTGCATTGCACTTCATTTCTCGCCACAACCTCCTCACATCACCCATATTGCACATGAATACTAAATGATTATTTTTATCTGTCACAAAAAGGGGGGGTTGGTTTTCTCTTGATGCCTACTTTCAAATAAAACGTAGTGTATTAAAGGCTATGACTAATAATGGATCTGGGACGTCCCTGTCACTTCTCCTCCACTCACTGCACATTCCCTGCAGTAAAAGTCTGAAAGTGCCCACTCATCACAAACGTAGGAGCTGATCTATTCCAGTTTATTGCTTTCCATGAGGTGACCAGGGAATGCCCAGGACCGCCTTTGGCTTTATCCTCTTTAACATGCAGAAATTTCAAACTTCAGTGCCATTGTGGTATAATTCTGAGCATTCTACACAATTCTTTGCTAGCATAGCCCTCGCAGCCAAGGCCCATTCAAGGACTTCTAAATACTGGTTGGCCAACATTGTTGTCCAGGCGGGTTTCCAGTTGGCTGCATTAAGACAATGGCTTCATCATCCTCCAAGGGATGTATGAAATATTGCCACAATGAAAAAAACGGAATGTATCCTACTTAATCAACAAGCCGCAAAATGAACATGAAAGCAAGGTTTTAGTCTGAGATATCATCACAGTCGGGGAGCACAGTGACCCTGCACTGCTCAGTCCTGATGAGAAGACTGACATGATTGTCTAAAACACTGTTAACCTAAACGGTCTCTCTGCAGACCTACTTGAATCTCCAACTCTACTCTTATAAAGTTTCAAACCAAAATACCTGTGTGTTTGTGAATAAATATTGTTGGTCATTTTATACATTTTTTAATTGCACTTTTCTGTTCTCTGGTGGCAACAACAAAGATGTCAATTATTGTGTTAACTAAGTGACTGTCCATGCAAATGCCATAATATGAGACATTGATCTAAACATATATTAGAATAAATTTTCCTTAAAGTAACAATGTATAACGTTTTGATAGTAGCAATTAATAAGTTTATATTCCAAAAATATACATTCTCATTTTGATTTAATGTTTTTTAGACACACGACAGGTAAAATCATACCTATTTGGCTGACACAGTACCTTCACATAGACAGAAAACTCTGATATAAATGATTTATAATCCCATGCCACGGGGATGGGCAGACCTTTCCTGACTCGGCATGATTAGCATCAAGATAACATAGAGAGCAGAAATAGACTGATAGACTGGACCCTGATAGAGTTTGATTTGTTGATGTGTTTGATTACACTAAAATGTTTTTTTCTTCCAAACTTGCCCATTTTGGATAGTTTCCTCTCAAAAACAAACAACACAAACAGCCTGTAGTGGGATCTGCTAAGACAATAGCCCCTTCAGTGTAACTGTGTAATTCTGAAGGAAAAACACAATCAAATATATGTAATTATAATTCACCGAATTTTTGGGTGAGTGTAGATCCTGTTGTTGCTTACATCCAAATTATTAAAAAAGTGATTATGTAATTAATTGAATAAATCTTTTTTGAAAATCTCACTCAAATGAATACCTGGTAAAATCCACCTACGTATGGGTCCTGACCCAGTGTTTAACAATGAACGATTAAACATTTTCTGAAACCACAATATCTCTCGCATCAACAGTTAGTCACCTTCTCTCAGCACTGCCACTTTATTCCACATCATGTCCCAATCCTCATATCACTGGGCTCATGTATTCTTCTCCGGTCTCTTTTTGTCCCTTAGGTCTGTGTTAGGTCTGGACAAGGAATCCGATCTGGTCCATATGGAGGCCCACACTCCAAACGGCAGTAAGTGTCTAATGCCAACACAGACCAAAAAAACGTGTAATGGATCGGTCTCTAAAGAGTTGCATTCCTCTTAGGGAGAATGAAACACGTACCCAAGGAAATGGTGCTAGTACAGCCCTCCAATAAACCCCAGTGTTGATTAACGTGGCCTTTATTCCTCCTCTGAATGTCAGCTCCATAACTTTGAAAGGGGCTTCACAAGGTCTTCCATAGGTGACATAGGTGAAGCTCTTAATACCAGCGAGTGAAGCCGGAGAAACAGTATAAGCAACATGTTTTTTCTTGTGTACAAGTAGCGTGATTGACAGGCGGAGAGGCTTATTTGTGGTATCTATACACATGATGAAAGTAAAGCGGCTGCTGCGCGTATCGCAACTTAGTCAGAGGAAATGTCACAAAGACACCCGTGCACACTTTAATAAGCTGTCCAATGCTAAACACCATCACATAAACATAGCCTCCGAGTATAAAGTTTCTGATATTCTCCTATAGCCCATATGTAGCAGAATGAGTCATAAATCTTTCATTCTTGTCTTGTTCCGTGACAGATGTTCAGTACGTGACATGCCGAGCTCAGATGTGTTCCGAAGCAAACAGGGAGTACCCATTTGCCGGATACATCGACATCAGCTCTTTGATTGTTCAAGATGACTACATTTTCATACAGGTAAAAAACACCTGCCTGGATAAGCTTAGTGCGTCAGAGTTTATTTTGATTTAATACGGTTTGTATACAGTTCTTAAGCAAGGGTAGAGAATGACTCATTTTAGGAACTTAATTCAGGTAGATGTTGTACAGAACTTTGTAAAGAGTAGTGGACTTGTAGACTCAAATATGACATTACCTGCATGCTTAAGCAGGAGTCTTTATATCTCATTACCCTTTGGTCATTGCTATCTTGACATTATAAAGTGATTATGATAATGAAGTCAGTGTTCAGGAGGTGGATGGCAGTCGATAAGTAAGCTGTTGTTGTAGCTTGTGATGCTAACTACAAAAGTACATATTATAGTATATTGTGTGGAAAACATAGAAACTACAATGAAAGATTGCTCAATATGCTTGGATGTTTGCTAAGTCTCAACCAGATCACAAGTGAGTTTTATGAAAGTTATTTGGCCCAGGTAATTAATTCAAAACAAAAAAATTTCAGTTGGACAATTTAGAAAAAAAGTGCAAAGTAATTCAAACAAACAAAAAAAAAATCATAATTTTGTTCTCACCCACTTTGAGTCATGACTAAATATGTTCATTCATTTATTTAAAGTTACAAAGTTACAGATTAGCAAATTCATTCAGAACTATTTATTAAATCTCCAGTATTAGGACTGAAAAACATGTTTTTCCCTCTTATGTATAATTTAAACAAAAGCCAGAAAATGGTAATATGCCTCAGAGCCTCTACTGTGTGTACTTTATTAAACAGGTGTGTGACAGACAAATGTGAAAAGGTATTCCTGATGCTGTGTAACAATGAGGCAGTTTCATCATTTATTCAATTTTGTCTTTGTCTTAAATAATATAGACTTTAACATTGTGCAAATGAGGTTTCCCATTTTAAAAAAAGCAAAAGAGAAATACTCTTACTTATTACTTTACTTTAATATCCATACATCATACATCCACTGAACTGCCCATCCTACCCAAAGATCCATTCTACTGTTTGACCTCCCCCAGGTCTTTCTGCTAAACTCACAAGCACTCAACCTAAACTTCCCCTTCAATTCAAGCCCCTCTACATTTTAACACGTATGCGTCACAGACGAAGAACCTGATAGGGATGGGGGAAAAAAAAATCAATCATACCAATTCCTCTTAAAGTTCAAACTGCCTCTGGTTACCCCGTCATCGATTACCCGCTCCTCCACTCGATTGCATGTGGGTCTGTTTTGCTGTGCTCACTACCAGCAGGCTTGATTTCCTCTCACAATTTGTTTTCACTCTTTTGATCCATTCATAGCACTTAGATCATTCAAAGAATTGAACATGTAATACAGCATTAGTACTTATTTTGTTTATCCTCAAAAGAGCCACAAGTTGGATTTAAACGTGTTTTTTTATAATGAATTTTCTGTCGTTGAGGAGTGGAAAAGTGCTTTGGGATTGTGCCATCTCACTTTGCTGTGTATATGTGGATAAAGTGTTTAGTTTCCACGGCTTCAAGGCTAATGACAATTCTCCACAGCCATCAGCCATGTGTTTTGTGCTGCATAAGCTAACAGCTAAGAGCTTAGATTGTGTTTGCAAAAGGTGTTGTAGACCAATAAAGGATGACTTTTTCTCAACGGACAGCAGATGAGACTCGGTTAGGCAATGTAAAGATTTCTCTCGACAAAGAATAATGAGACTATTGATTGTCTTACAAGATATTTACCAAAGTCTATTTTGAAACCACTAAGTGCATTGACACCAAGAGAGGCCAGTACCCTCCGAATGGGAGCCAAGAAATCTCAATAGATGGACTTGTCCGAGACAAAAAAAATAGATGCTCTCCGAAGATGTGTCAGAAATTCTCAGAAATAATCAGATATTATTGGTTTTACAAAACATTATGTAAGGTAAGGCCTTGGCCTGTCAGTGCAGAAACTGTAATAAATGCAAAGGTATAATGCATTTTATAGACAAACAACATCAATTTTTCATTTTCATATAACTTATAGGTTCCTACCTCTGGACGAGCAACCTACTATGTGTCCTACAAAAGAGATTCGTTCATACAAATCAAACTGCCAAAATATTCTCTTCCCAAGGTAAGTTCAGATGAACAAGATAAAAACAAAAATGTGATATATATTCAACTTGAGAACCCAATATTTGTACAAAAAAACTGTTAAAGGGTTTAAATGTAACAGATGGTAATATTAGAGATGTGGGACCTTCAGGATACAGCGAATCTCTGCAACAGACCAGGTTAGCCCACGAATGCTACTGTCTGCTATGTTTGTTGTTTACCAGCAATACAACACCCCGCTCACAACGGAAGCCCAGTGGTTCAAAAAAGAGAAGAACTTCCTGTAATTGATTCAGCCTGAGGTCAGGCAGCGTTCACACCACAGATGGACCACACCAGAGTTTAGTGCATCAGAGTGTGGCTGTTGTGGTCACACTGACCCAAACGAACTGTACTCAGTGTCAAAACAGCCTAAAACTTACTTACAGCCATAATGAGTGTCAGAAAAATCCACTGATGTTGGTTTAAACAAAGTGGACTGTGAAACCAAAAAGTACCAAACCAAATGGATACAATGGAAAAAGCTGACCTTGCCGGGGTTTTCAGTCTTTTATTGGTGATTGGATACTTCGATTAGTGACTCTTTGTACAGTAGTAGTACTGGTGTTTAGTGCATTGATGTTGTGTGTCTACCCTATCAGATTTTTAACTCCCATGTGCAAAAGCTGGCCAAAGGGGTTAAAAGCAGAATGCAGACTCAAATGGCAGACATAAGCAGCCATCTAAACCTTGATGAGCTGCACAATAGTTAACTATCAGCTCTAAGTTCAGTTTAAACATTTTACATACAGTGGTTAATACATTTTAAATATTAGAGTAATATGCACCAATGCTGATGTGCTTTCAGACCGGAGTCATTCTTAAGCATGCCAAATTTTAATGTTTGACTCATTAAGTATTTTGGTTTTTGGGTGATTTGGGACTAATTTTGTAGAATAATTTATGTGCATTTATTAAAAAAAAAAACATTAGTTCTCAGACATGTTATTAGCATTTTGTATTTCATTACTTGTTAATGGCTGTCCTCACTCTTAGAGCACTTACACAGTGTACAGTAGGCTATGTCAGCTGCCAGTTAGATTCACACTGCAGCATTGATCTCAGGACTGGTCCCACAGGGTCAGCATGTTGTAATCCGTCACCTCTCTGCCTCCAGGCATAACTCCTCTTAATCTCTCTCCGCTCTCTGATAGGATTTACACATTGTCAGCACTGATGAGAAGCAGGTCTTCGCAGCGGTGCAAGAGTGGAACCAGAACGACACCTACAACCTCTACCTGTCGGACACCAGAGGCATCTACTTCACCTTGGCCATGGAGAACGTCAAAACCACCAGGGGGGTCGGGGGAAACCAAAATCTGGACCTGTATGAGGTACAATGAGAGTGATCACCCAGGCCTGCAGACATTCATTAAGGTTTTATTGATTACAAGGATGTGGTTGTCATATTTTGTTATTCCAGAGAAAGACCTTATCCTGGCCAACTTTCTTCATCTCAGTACAGACCTTTTCACACGTGTCCTCTGGAGGTCTTTTCTCCAGACTTGTACATTCACACATGTAAATAAATTCTGCACTATTGATATTACTTGCTTACGAACATGTAAACAACATAACCAAAAAGAAAGTACAAACAAAATGGAGAGCAATTCTCTGTTGACAGAATATTTGGCCTTTTAACTTCTGTAGTAGAGTATATTTCTGAAACACACATTTTACTGCAGCTTTACAAATTAAACATTAGTAATAAATATAGAATAATCACAATGTCTGTTTTTTAAAGATCTTCAAGAAAATGTAATTTTTTAAACACTAGTATACTGTAATGGGTTATGACCTTGCATTCATTATTATGAAGTCGAAGCATATATAGAAGGATTGAAGTATTGTGGTTGGGAGCGGCAGTGGCTCAGGTGCTTGAGTGGTTGTCCTATAACCAGAAGGTTGGCGGTTACCTGCTCTCTCCTGTCGTTGTGTCAATCCACTCACCATGCTTCTCGTGTCTCTGGTACTGGGTAAACTACCGCCATAGTCAATCTGTGCCAGTCTCAAGCCCGGATAAATGGAGAAGGTTGTGTGAGGAAGGGCATCCGAAAACACTGCCAAATCAACCTAGCGTATTATCCCGCTGTGGCGACCCCTTCCCAGCGAAAAGCCAGAAGACTGAACTATAGCAGTTGCTTTTTACTAATGCATTATAATATCATCATGAACCAGGATATCTTTCAGCCTAAAACAAAATATTAATGCATACTTCTGGACTAGACAATGACCCGGGTGAATAAGACAATTTTTCACACATGAGCTGCTGGTGCACTAAGTAAACAGAGATTATGATTGGACTACTGTTGTTTTGATGGCAGCAGTTAATCAATGCGTTATGTTATTTATTAGGTATTTTTTCTTAACACACCTGGCAGCTATAGACTCCTTATACTGCAGTGCTGCATCTTGTTGACAGCAGACACATACTGTATAAAGAGCACACTTAATGGAGCTCTCAGCCATGCACCTCTGCACTTGTAATGACCTTGTTAGCTCACTGACTAGCTGCTAAAGTGCATGTTTACATTTGCATTAATTGTAAAAAGTTGATCTCTTTCCTTCCTCACTCTCTGGTGAACCCAGTTTATCATGGCTCCAATGGCAGGTGTGACTGTGAGAGTGAAAGAAGTGCGATATTGGCCAGGAGCGGTGGCAGCACAGTGGTAATTAACAATGCCATTACTTTCCCAACACAGCATGGGGCGTGTGTGCTTCCATGTGTTAGTGTGCTTGTCGGCCTTATTACCATGCAGCAGAAGTTTCAGGCTTTCCACTATGCAGCGCAAGATGATAAGGCTTTTTAATTGCATTTGTCACTCAGTCACAGTTTCAGTTTTGATCTGAGCCTAAACAAGCGATGGATGATAAAGCTAAACTCAGATACATGCCACACAGCTCTTCATTTATTGCTTATCACTGTTAGTCACTGACATCCTGATTCTCACAGAAAAAAGATACAGCTCAGTGTATATAAAGTCTTCCTCTGTATCCTCCATCACAAAATCAATTATACTTTTTCCACACAAATTGCACAATTATCTTCCAAATTAGAGGTATTATTTTATTGTCAATCAGATTGGATAGGGGCAATTTGTGTAATCATGAGCCTTTTGTTGTGAAAACTCTTTCTGTTGCCATCAAAGCTGTTGTACACCACCTGACAAACTTCCCTTTTTAGCCTGAGAGGTGTTGCTGAGCAGGTGGCTCTCTGATTGCCGCAAGTTCACAACATCAGAAATCATGTATTTCTCATTGGCACCTTGTTAAGATAAGCTAGGAGTGATTGATCAGAGATGTGAAGTGGACTTTTATAGCGTTAAATGAGCTGACGGATGTAGATAGTGGATAATGTGGCTGAACTACAAAGCAGGCGTTTTAAGAATGAAAACAATCTTGTAAGTCACTTTTAATAAGACGATGGTTTGCATTATTTCAACTGATGAGCTGAGCTCTAATAACAAAAGTAAAATATGAATAAAACAGAATTGGTTTGAACAGCCTTGGTTTAATGGTTAGGTTTAATTTAGGATCATAACTATACAGTATATTTATCTGAAAGTCTTTGCACCATGGTCTTGTTTAGATATAGATCTGATTAGCCATTCGTACCATAAGTGTTTTGTAAATAGATTTTTTTTTTTGCAGAAGTTAAGGATAAATATAGATTTGTCTAAAATGCAAAACACAGGTAAGAGTGCTTCCATTTGTGTTTTATATGCTGACCAGCAAAGTCAGCCCATATTCTTTTTTGTTTTGTTTTTTTTTTGTTTCTTTACAAATTCCCTATTGTATGGTAATAGAGTTAACACAGCCGTTCTGAATTCAATATCAGCAAGAATATCTTTGTTTACAGTGAATGCTAATGCATTTAAAGTGAGGGGCCGTGTACTTTGCCCTTCAATAGATACAAAATATATAGTCAATATTTGTAATCTTTGTCCACTTCAGTACTAGCCACATTAGCTCCAGAATTTTACATCAAAGTTCACCTTTTTTATGGTATGTATTAATTTATTTTTTACTTACAATGCATCAGAACTGCTTGAGATATGTCCCACAAAGGAAACTCCCAATCGACTCTCCCAAAACAGCACCTTACTGCTCAAAAACGATCTGCTCTGAGATTGATATCTAGAATTGAGTCCTTCACAGCGTCAAGAAATCCCATTGTTGTTGGTGTGAAGTGATGGATTTTGAGTAAAACTTTGCTGTTGGGTGCTGCTTTTTCTTGTTTGCGCTTTATGGTATGTGTCTGTTGTGCGCGTGATACCGGAGGTGGCATCGATAAATAATTATGGTGGTGATTGATGGGTCGGGTTGGACGAGGACAGGAGGACCTCGTTAGCTGCATCCATCCTGAGCTCCATGTTTCAATGACAATGTCAAATGTGTTGCCTATTAGTGCCACTTATACAGATGTGCCCCTTCAGGAAAAGAAACACGTCCAACTGCCGACTTTCACTATGGCAACCACTGGAGTGACTGTGTCGTGTCTGTTGCAGATCAGACTTTGCTGTAGTTGAGGGATATGTTTAATCCCCGGGAGAAAACTAGCAGGGACTTTTTTTCAGCAGAGGTATTTTTCTATCTGTAAGATCTAGGTTTGCTGTGAGAAAGAAGGATGGCACTTCTTCACCATCATCATTCTGTACTCTCTGGGTAACTCTGACGTGTGAGCATATAATTACAGATAGCAACTGAAAAAGCAGAAAGAAATGCAGGGTTGATGGAGTATTAATTGAGTCAGGAGTTGAGTGGGTCTTAAAGGTGAATTTCTTAGTAGAATCAGCCATTTTATTTTTGAAGTGGTATATAAGTGCTTTAAAATAATACTTTTTACACATGTCTATCATGGAAACATTTACTTATAAAGTTTCTCAGAACCTAGTGTAAGATTTGTCACTTCCTTTATTTCTTTTGCTTTGTGGTATCTTGTCTTGGCTTCAGTATGCTCTGGTGTTGACCGTGACTTGGTTGCTGTGGTTACGTGAGCACTCAGTTTCCATTTAACTAAGCATGTGCTGGGAATGTTGTTACCTCAATCCACAGATGGGCCTTCTGAAGAGAGTAGAGGGTCTACTTTTTCATCTGTAACTGCGAGGGCAGCTGTTATGGACACTTTGAAGAGCTGTAAATGCTCTCTGTTGGTGCACATTAAGAGAGTTAAGACAAAAGTCAATTTGTTTGTCAATTTGTTTCTGTGTGTTTGTGTCCAACAGGTGGCCGGAATCAAAGGAATGTTGATCGCCAACAAGAAGCAGGACAATCAGGTGAAGACGTACATTACGTATAATAAAGGCCGTGACTGGAGACTGCTGCAGGCGCCCTCCTCGGACCTGGATGGAAATGACATCCACTGCATTCTGGTTGGTACAACTGGACTGAGTCATATTAATGACATTGGACAAAATTCTCAACTACTTATACTTAAACAATCAATACACTACAGACAGTGTTATGTAAATGTGTGACTTGCTCAAAATGTGCAATAATCAAAAGCATTAATTAATTTGCCGAGGACTATGATTGATATGTTGCTTTTTTTCATTTCCAGATGATCCCTTTAAGAACTGACAATGTGTATGATGCACTCCAAAAAGGATTTATTTGGGAGACTCAAAAAAACACAAATGTTAGTTACATACAAACTGGTCAAAAGAAAATAAATATAAATCGAATGACTTCTGAGTTGATAAATATTTTACATTTTTTTATAAAAATTACTTACGTCAAAAATCTAAAAACACACTGATATGAGCATTTATTTTTGGGTCTCTGAGAGTTAATAGTCTTGTGATGTTTTGAAAAAATTACCTAAAGGTTTTTGTTTGACAACTGCACTGTTTATTGTCACTGAAATACTTTCTTGATGCAAAGTTCATCTCAATCTAAAAGTCATCCCAAAAAATAATACACAAGCCATTTAATGAGGGTTAAATTGCAACAACCTTTTTTACTCAAAGGCTATGATGTATCACTTTGCATAGAATTCAAAATGCTTCTTTTCTCAGTTCAGAGTTCGTTAATAGCAAACCATCAAGAAATAACATTATCCATCATCAAAGTATAATCTGAATACAAATTTGCTTCAGCAACAACTACCTGATCCGATTTCTTCCCGTTTACTGATATGAATTCCTCTCAGCTTGTGTTCAAAAGGCGGTACGTGAGTTGCGGTACGGATAGGTCCAAGTGCATTTGTTTCTGGTGTTTCCTTCCTCATTAGAGCGCTTCCCTGCCTCTCAGGCTTGCAGGCTGGCTGTTAGTGAGAATGATGTTGGAGACATTAGGAGGAACTCACACTGTTTAAGAGGTGAATGTGAAGCCTTGCAGCAGCGCCTCCAGGTTCCTTGTGATTGTGCATTCGTGTGACATTTTAATTACTGCTGTAGATTCCTTTTGATTAGCCTGCTCAGTCCCACTGGCCTTGATGTCCTTACACAGTGACACGCTGTCTGCTGCCGCCGCCATCAAAGCTCATTCACTTGTCTCTGCTGCGAGAACAAATCGAATTGTCTTCTGTTGTCTGCATGCCCTCGAGACTCAGCGTCATACTTTAATGCAAATTTGGTCTCTCTTTGTATTAATGACAGATTAAATGCAATTAACAGAATTTATGAAGGACCAGTTGGTTCTCTTCGGGAGACTAATTAATTTGACACATTTAATGATTTTGTTTTTGTTCAAGCCATCATTTTCAAATAAAGATTTAGTCTTTTTCCTCAGCCATTGCCTTGTAGCTAAGTGCTCAACATGTTGCACATCGTGAAAAAGAATACATTGCAAATAATTAAATAACAGATATTCACCTTGTACTGTTTGTCCAAAGTGTTTACATTACAATGAGCTAGACTTTGACACACCTGACAATTTTAATCCCTTAACCATTTAATACATGAGAGAGGACAAGTTGTTCTTACATTAAACAATAAAATAAGCTTACACTATGATAGGATCAAACCTTGTGGCATAACACCTCCCAATACAACACATATGTCACAAATACATTTAATGGAAACTTGCTAATTAAAATAGTTTTTTTGTTTGTTACAATATACAGTATGATAATACTAATATTAATACCAATACTTCTACTACTACTACTACTACTAATAATAATAATAATAATACAAATATTAATAATATTAATAATAATGGCTTTAGCCACAGCTGGCTGACCTGGGGCAGGCTGGTGGAGACATGGAAGCCATTTTGCACCTACGACCTCTTTGACCACCCACAAACATTCTCACACATTCATACACTAGTCCTGTGGCACTAGAGGCAAGGTCAAGGACACAAAGACAGTATGACCTGGGGAGAGCTGTAATTGAAACACCAACCTTATAGGGCGACTTCTCTATCCACTGAGCCACTGCGCCCCAATATATTTCTGAAATATTGTTGAAGTAGGGTGTACTTGAAGGCTATTACCTGTGTTAGATTTAGTCGGTGTGGCCACAGTATGACAAAATCAGGAAGTATAATAATATAAGGCCCAGTGTAGTGAACCAGTGGATGCAAATGTATATTCATAGTATTTTGCTTGGCATTTGTAAGGTTTGTTACTGTATGTTTAACCCCTTAAACCCCTATAGTAGCTCAGTAGCTCAGTGGGTAGAGCAGTCATTTTTCAACCAGAAGGTAGGCGGTTCGATTCCCACTCTCCCCACAGTTCGTACTGTCGTTGTGTCCTTGGGCAAGATACTGATTGTTCTACAGTAAGTCGCTTTGGATAAAAGCGTCCACTACATGAATAAATTTAAATGTAAATGTATATGGTCCAGTGTCATTAAAATAGGCAACCTGAAGGAATGAGTGGGTTAACCCCATGTTCTCTCAACTATGGCCACTCTGACCAGAATCTAACACAGGTAAAAGTATATGTATCCACATATGATCCAACTTCACAACCCTGCTACACACATTTAAAGCAGTACAATTTATTTTGCTATATTTTCTTCCTTCTTCCGTCATAAATATCTTTGTTGTCTGTGAAGTGAGACAATTTGTGATCCCGCTCACAAGGACCATTGTTTAAATAGATTTGTGACAGTATTCATATTTAAACCTGCTCATCCCCCAGTGACCAACCAACACCTAAACTGTGCAAATGTGTGTGGACAACCTCTGACAGAAAATTAATCCTCTGAAATGGAAGCTCCTATTAACATTAAAGACAAAATGTCAGTAGATAAATTCTTGTTCTTTTTTTTTTTCTCCTGCAGCCTTTCTGTTCACTCCATCTTCAGCTGCAGATGTCAGAAAACCCCTACTTGTCAGGAGCAATCTCCACCAAGAGCTCTGCTCCGGGGATTATCGTTGCCACAGGTAAGACAAATAACTCAGCGTGAGCACTGCACAACTAAATCACACAAAATATGCAGCAGAGGCATGTTTTAGCACATAATCGTTATTCTCTCTAAAAACTGTAACTGGGCCTCTAAGGTAACATTTCCACTGAAATGTTCTGGATCCTCAGCTACAGTATGTGACTAGTCATTGCAGCAGTTACATGACCCCTCTGTACTCACCTAAAGGATTATTAGGAACACCTGTTCATTTTCTCATTAATGCAAGAATCTAATCAACCAATCACATGGCAGTTGCTTCAGTTCATTTAGAGGTGTGGTCCTGGTCATGACAATCTCCTGAACTCCAAACTGAATGTCAGAATGGGAAAGAAAGGTGATTTAAGCAATTTTGAGCGTGGCATGGTTGTTGGTGCCAGATGGGCCGGTCTGAGTATTTCACAATCTGCTCAGTTACTGGGATTTTCACGCACAACCATTTCTAGGGTTTACAAAGAATGGTGTGAAAAAGGAAAAACATCCAGTTTGTGGCAGTCCTGTGGGTGAAAATGCCTTGTTGATGCTAGAGGTCAGAGGAGAATGGGCCGACTGATTCAAGCTGATAGAAGAGCAACTTTTAATGAAATAACCACTTGTTACCACCGAGGTATGCAGCAAAGCATTTGTGAAGCCACAACACGCACAGCCTTGAGGCAGATGGGCTACAACGGCAGGATAATGCACCATGTCACAAAGCTCCAATCATTTTAAACTGGTTTCTTGAACATGACAATGAGATCACTGAACTAAAATGGCCCCCACAGTCACCAGATCTCAGCCCAATAGAGTATCTTTGGGATGTGGTGGAACGGGAGCTTCATGCCCTGGATGTGCATCCCACAATTCTCCATCAAATGCAAGATGCTATCTAGAAAAACAGTATTAGTATGGTGTACCTAAAAATCCTTTAGGTGAGTGTATAGCCCCTTACTTAATTTGAATTACTTAATCATTTGAATGATTTGTGAAGCTTCACTGGCCACAATGTGCTGGTAAAAATTTCTATGGACACAAACCTGTTGAGTTGAGTTGAGTTGTGATGAGTTTAAAAATGATAGTGGTGTAAAAGGCCACCGTTCTTTTGCTTTTTTTCCCCTTGAGACAAAAAATGGAAGACATGGTTGTACCAATGACAGTGTCAGCAAACGTGTACTGTCAAGCATTACTGTGTGTTTGCTTCGGATCTGACTGATTTGTCTTTGGTGTGGGAGATTGCTGAATAAACATTGAAGTTTGTTTTGCTGTGCTCACCGAATTGTTTTTAAAATGTCAGCCGGCACCAAGATCATCTTAGCAACATGACAAAAGACAGCCAGATCAAATACATGCCTACTTGCTGAGCACCGGCCAAGAGTGTGGAGCGAGATCTAAAGAAGAAGCCACCTCAGTCAGGTTCAAGGGTACAGGCTCGGGAAACAGTGTGTTGAAACAATGCAAACTTCGACAGTGGAGCACCCACTTGTCACATCGTATTGGAAGAATGATGCAAACATATCATTCAAATAACTCATGTTTGATCATGTATTATTTACTTAGTTTTGACAAACATTGATACTATTGTAAAGTCAAAATATGTGGTTGACATTGACTCCATGTTTGTGGCTTCTGACTGACCAATCAGATGGATTCTAAACTCACTGTACCACAACATTACTGAATAAATAGTATTTAATTACTGAGTGCCAGTTTTCTTTCTGATGTGGACTACAGGTAACATTGGCCCAGAGCTGTCCTACAACAACGTGGGCATGTTCATATCTTCTGATGCTGGCAACAGCTGGAGACAGGTGAGCGTCACACTGGGATCAAGCAAATGACACATGCCTCTACCACAGTGAGTAAGACAGAATAGTTACGGACGCAGTTAGCTGCGGGCTGTGTAAACTCAAAGTAAACGCAGAACAGATTATTACAAGCTTTTTCCATTCAATAAGTAGATTTTCGCTCTCCTTTACGTCAAACTGGAGAAAGTGACGAACCATGCAGCTTGTTAGCATAGCTGAGTCACGCAAAGCCTCAGGTGTTCAGCCACTGTGTGTTATTAGGTCAGGTCAGCCATGCATAAGCAGTGTGGATATGTGATCAGATTAGTACACTCTTCACTGTATTTGCCTTAAGCAGAAAGCATTTAATTTTAATTGTATTTATTTTAATTTGTTTTTGCTCTATTTTTAGTTTTCAAATATTGAGACATAATGTCATCGTCTGTAGGCCTACTACATTAGGAGGTAAAACTCAGTTGCTAAAGTGAGGGGAACTTGTAATTTGGTGACAGTCAAGAAAAGAGTTTAGTAAAAGATTAATGCACCATTGTGTTTTTCCTAAATAAAACATGGCTTGATGGATGTTTACAGATTTTTGAAGAAGAGCACAATGTTTGGTTCCTGGACAAAGGAGGGGCACTTGTCGCTGTGAAACAACCATCTGTGCCCACCAGAAACTTGTGGTACGTCCATATGGTGAACTTTTACCACTCATATAAAATTGCCATTTTATATGACACAGATCCATTTATCGATTCACTTTGTGACTCTTTCAGAGGTCAAAGGCAATCTAATTTGAGAGATGTTTTTTTGAGCCACTTCTGATTAAGCGGCAGGACTGTGAGCCTGGCTTGTAGTGTTTTCATTAACATGTTTCCTTCCTGCTGCCACATCGGGAGCCTATGCTCTGCCTCAGTACAGGCTAATCCAAGTGAGACCAGATCTGTTCTCCACTTGCTTTTGCAACAATTTTAAAATTAGTTTTAGAGCCAGTCAAGTGTGGCCTGCTGGGTTTTTGTCTCCCAACCAATTTAAGCCTGATAGTACAGAAAGACTGATAGAAAGGAAGAATCCCTGCAGCGACTGTGCCGCTACAGAAAAGGGTTGTTAAACACTTCTCCCGGCTGAGGTTTATAATGGCTGCACGACAACGCTTTTTCTGTTGTCAGTGCTTTTAGCCAAATGAAAGTAGCAGTGGTGTTTTGGTGGCATTTTATTTTATTCTTTTTTTTTTTTTGTGCCGCGCACGGGCCTTAGCAGCATTTCAGTCCATGTCACACTTAGGTAGTCGGAGCAGTTCTCACTTCAGCACCGATGTTGATAAGCTGTCAGAATCGATAGAGCCTCGGCCACGATGATGAAAGCTGTCCAAATGTTTTGTTTTTTTTGCTGATTCCCTCTCCCTCTGCAGTTTTGTAGTTGAGCATAAAACAGTTCTATTCTGGTCTTGCTTTTTTCACTCACCTCAGCACAGACTTTACTCAGGACCCATGACATGCTCTTTTCCATTCTGACACAAAAACATTTCCTCTTTTCATATACACTGAAAGCAGTTTGGGCCTCTTTGCTTTGAAAACCAGACAGACTGTCTCTTAAATATCACTTTAATGCTCAGCCCTTTGATATTTATCCAGAACTACTGTAGCTAATTGCACAGAGGCTTGGAAACATTCTGATCTCTACCTAAAGTGTCCTCCTGCGAGTGCCTCTAAACGTGAGTTTGTGATGAGAATGCAGTGTGACGCTCTCATGCAGGATGAGCTTCGACGAGGGCAGGCAGTGGACACAGCACAGCTTCTCTTCAGTGCCGCTGTTCGTGGATGGCGTCCTGGTGGAGGCGGGCGCAGATAACCAGATCATGACGTAGGTCCACGACATTAGATGAATAATTATTTTAATGAAATGAGTCTGTGAAAGGTGATCAGGAATGGGTCCTTTAAGTGTTCTAAAAGGTGTTCTGAGAAACTATTGAGTAACATTGTGCAATTGTCATCTGTTTTTAATGACATATTGTCCAGTTCTGATCTTTCTAACTAAAAGGCAAAGATTTAGTTTGTATTTTAAATAAGCTAGAATGCTGTTTTGTTTTTAACTTTCTGCAGACGTATTAATAGTTAGTATACCCATGTAACCATTCCTTCTAAAAAAAAAACTGCGTAAAGTGCATTTGAGATGTAGAATAAACAGTCTTTCCATTATGTGAGTATGAATTACATTTTTCATAAAATTTCTTCCATATAATACCAAAAAGGTTGAGACCCAAGAAAGCTGCAGATTCTTCTAAATCAGAAGTACAGTATATATGCGTCTTTATAATCCTTTTAAAAAAAAATTATAGTAATAACAAATAAGTAACTATCTACTTACTTACTACATTCCAGACATAAGCATCTGTGATTAACTGTTCACACTGGTTTATAAAAAAAATGATGTCAAATGTCAGGTTTAGGCAATAACAATACCTGCTTGAATTATAGCATAGATGTTACGGCAAAACCTATTTAAAAAAAAGTCTGCAATGTCTAAGTGTGATTCAGAATTTCTGTATTCTGTTTCATATTTTAGGTTCCACCAACAATACCTAATTAAAACTTATATTACTGAAGTCAAATCTTAACAACATTCCTCTTGTCTCCTCAGCTTCTTCGGTCACTTTAGCCACCGTTCAGAGTGGCAGCTCATCAAAATAGACTACAAGTCGATTTTCAGCAGAAAATGCACTGAAGAGGACTATCAAACCTGGCACCTGCACAACCAGGTAAAGTCCAAACTCATCTTAAATGTATCTCAAGACGTTATAAAGTGATTAAAAGTTGTTACGTTTTCTCTCATCCTGGCAGGGAGAGCCATGTGTGATGGGCCAAAAGCAGATTTACATGAAGCGCAGGCCTGGGAACTATTGCATGCTGGGAAAAGACTACTCGAGAATCCTTTCGGCTGAGTCTTGTATTTGCAGAGCGCATGATTTTGAATGGTAAGAGGGTGTTTGTGTTTTGACAATAGGTCCTTTCTTTGTAATCGTCAAGGAGGATTATGTTTCTCTCCATTGACTGCTACAGGAGCACTTCATTAACAACAGTGTTTATTCTCTGCTGCCACACAACCAGAAGTGCTCGCTTCACAGAACGTGCTTTTGGCATTCATCCTTTCAGCATTGGGACTGAAATGAATGCATTACTTACTTCAAGTGGATCTATTCAACCTTTAGTCTTATCCTTCAGCCATTGTAATATCTTTAGCTGTGGGACGGCTAAAAATGAGTGATCTTTTCTTACAGATTTTGTTTTGTGTCTTCAGTGGAACAATACTTTTCAGTGGGATTCATATAAAGCACTCAATCAGAAAAAGTAGGGCTTCTGTACAAGGCCAACAACTGAGAGTCTGGCTTGGAGTTTATGATGAAAGATTATTTAGGTGTTTCTAAAGCATAAATCCTCTTGTGGCCTGAGTTGGTCAGCAGTGAGATACATGCCTCTTACGTCGGGTGGCCTGTCACCACATCAACAAGAGTATCTGTTATATTGTAGCTGAAAGTGCTAACCCAGATGCTAAGCCTTTACTGACCTGATGCCAACATCTCACTGGAGTTTGATTGGCTGGCAGACGGAGAGATGTTTAAGTTAAGGCCACAACAAACAAAGCAATAACACTAATGTTTTGGAGTTACAAATCCCCAGTCTTCAACTACTGTGCTCTCTTATAGATTTTTCTCTTAATAGCTTTTTTCACAACAGTTGTTACTAAACTCGCTGAGTGGATGTTTTGAAAAAGCCTGATGGATGTGTGTATTGCTGCAGCAGAAGGGCACAGACCGACTTATAATGGCACATAAGCATCACCGTACAGCGATAGAAAATGCTTCAGAGCCAAGCGCAGAGTTCAGCCAATGCCCCACATTTCAGAAGCAGTGATTAAAAAAAATATTATAACCAATTAAGCTTAGAAAATCATATTGTCCTTACCAATTTCCCCAATAGGTAGTGACTTTATGCAGAGCAGTGTATTTGTTCTTTATCTGAATAAGTCTAATCCTCTAATCATATACAATTCAGAACAGCCTTTAGTCAAAAGAGTCGTTCAAACAAAAAATCTACAATATTAAATATGCTATTCATGTCTCTTGTTAATTTGTTTTGTTTTTTTCCAATAATCTGATGAGTTTTGGATCATTTTACCCAATTTGTTCTTAACTTCATAGTGTCTGTTTCTCGACCGTATGAGTCTGTTCAGACAGTGTTTGGTCTGTAAATAGTTTTAATTTGTATGCAAATCCTAAATGGTTGTACTTTTTTATCTTAAAATGACAGAAAAGGAGAAATAAATAAACATCCCAGTAAACAGCCGTTATGTAAACATTGTTTGGAGGAGGTCAGAAAGTAAATGCTAATTAGTTCTTATTAATTCAACAAGTTGAAAGTTTGATTTATTTCTCTATGTTAAACAAAAAATATATTTATATACCATCATATACACCTGTATTTATTTTATTTTAGGTATATGTGAGAGATGAGTCTTTATTTAGATAATAAAAAAAAAATGTCAATAAAGAATGAGACACTGTAAAATAGTAAAATAGTTCCAGGTGTGGCAGTGGTTCAGTGGGTAGAGCAGTCGTCTTTCAACCCAAAGGTAGTTGGTTTGATTCCCGCTTTCCCCACAGTTACATACTGTCGTTGTGTCCTTGGGCAAGACGCTTAACCCACCTTGCCTCCAGTGGCTGTAACACTGGTAATTACTGTAGAACAATGTAAGTCGCTTTGGATAAAAGCGTCAGCAAAATGAGTAAATGTAAATGTAAATGTAGGTGTAGACAGTCAATCATGGCTCTCTTCTTATAACATTATTATAGTGTTTTTCATGCAATAAAAATAAACTAATTTTTCTAATTTTCTATTTACTCACATCACCTTCAATGATCAAAAGTTACCTTGTTTTGAAGGTTCCCACCCACCGACAGGTCCCATGACAAATCAAATTACTAAATGTTCAGTCATCAATTTTATTCATTTTACCTCGCAAATAATTGCTGCTTAAGATCTCTTCAATACAATTGTAATGCTATTTCATTTAATGGCAATTGTGTTTTTATAGATGGTATTTTAAGACTTGAGAAGTCCTACCTTTCCCTTTTAGAACCGCCTGCACGTCCCCCTAATGATGGGCAGTCTGCGCTCTTTGCAACCATGACGGCTTGTTAATGAGAAGTTCACAGCTGTATAATCACACAATACAAGTCAATGAGCCAACCATGGGGCTGTTGGCTGTTTATGTGTTCTGCACTAATAATTTATTGATAAATCAACGACAGGAGCGTTATTACAACAGGCACTTGCTTACCTTGCTTTGTGAGATGTAAATCATGTCCTGATTGTCCTGAAATGCTAGTGAACGAGTCCTAGTTAGTCATCCTTGTAAACAGGAGCTAACACTACCCTTCCTTTTCCTTTTTCTGCTTAAGGCGTACTCTCATACCCACGGCTTTAATCTCCTCTGGAGCACGTGTCATTGGTGACCTTAATCGATTAATAATAATGATGCATCTGAGTGCCGGACAGGCCCCTGGACAGCTGGTCTAAAAACACAACACCCAGATAAGGCCCGCTGACAATATGTCCTTTTTCACATGCTGATATTGATCAGGTGCTGTGTGGATGTGTTTGCTCTGATAGTGATTATGGATATGAGCGTCGCGAAGATGGAAACTGCAGGCCTGCCTTCTGGTTCAATCCCTCCACTGTGTCTCGAAGCTGCAGCCACGGCCAGAACTACCTCAACAGCACAGGGTAAAGACACAACAGTGGAAATCTAGTCCAAACCAATCAATCAACAGTAAATAGTATTATTGTGATAAAGCAGATGATATGCCTTGAGCCTTGTTTCCACTGGAGCAGTACAATACAGGTCTGATCAACATGTTAACCCCAAAACAAAGCTAGTATTTATTAGCAAAAGCTGTTTCAGGTTTTAAACAGAGATAGAGGCAGTCAGTCAGTCGGTGTTTTATACTGTATTTTAGAGCTATAGGTTTGGATGATCCTGCACAAAAGCCTCGCAGACCCAGCTTGACTGCAGAAGTAACTAGAGTTAATTAAGTTCTGAACATCCTTAGAATAGAAAGACACAATTAATTAAAGAAATGTAATATGGTTTCATAAATAGATTTTTTTTTCTATAGCCGACCACATGCAGCTGAGCTTTGTCAGCACAAAGCAGGCTCTTCACTAAATGTTTAGAAATAATCTGATAAACAAGGCACACCACGATATAACTATGTCTTTGTAATAGTTCTTAATCTATTTTCATCCCTTAATATTACTTTACTGAAATAATGTCTCCACATTTACAGAAAATAGTCTAAGATTAGACAAGTGCAGAAAATAACTTCTCATCAAAACCAACAAGTCTTCCTGGTCACAGTGTTGTAATACTTTCTGTAATTCCATCAGTCTTTCTTTTCCCAGGGGGAGTCTTCAGTGTTGGTTTTCAAGGCACCCCAGGGGACAGACACCTTGTGAAGCTTAATCACAGTGGGAGTGTTTTATTCGCTCGTGCTGTGATTAAACTTCGCAAGGTGTCACAGCCTCCGACACAGCTTGTGTTGTCAGTTGTCATCTACATCGCTTTTATACTTTAGCGCTGTTCAGACACAGAACCTGCACAGACAAACATGGCCCATCTCAATAAAAGCTTTAATAAATTACAGTCTAATTTTTAAATCTTTCTGTGTGCGACTCTTTCCAAAGGTATCGTAAAGTGGTGCTGAACAATTGCACAAAAGGAGTTAAAGAAATGTACACTGCAAGAAAACAACAGTGCCCCAACAGACCCCCGAAGGGACTTCAGCTGACCACGAAAGATGGCAAACTCACGGCAAACCTGGGCAGCAATGTGACCTTTGTGGTGCATCTGGATGAGGTAAAAACACAAGCAACACATTAATAGTACATAAACGTTTTATATCTATGTTATTTAATACCTTTAGGCTGTTTATTGGCTAAAAGAAGAGAAAAATTACACTTTTAAAAACATTTTGCCAAGTTTTGATTGTTTTAGAAAAATAAGCATTTGTACTATTTCACTTTCACCAAGCATTTTTTATTATTTTCTGTTTTTAGCATTATCTGTGTCTCTACCAAACTGAGACAACCTGAGAAAACGGTGGCTTATTGCTGACTACTTGAATTAAATAGCAGTCTTTTCTGCTCAGTTTCTCTGGGCTTCTGGGAACAAGTTCACCTTGAAGACATTTTATCAAAAAGATTACATTGCAGAAACAGTTTGGAGTTTCTGTGATTGTATTAAGTGTAACATTGCTCCAGTCTGAGAGAGTTTTCTGGATTATGTCAAATATGCCACAAAAGGGACTACACTTTGAAACTAATGGTACTTTTTTCATCCTTGACTGGGCTAAGGCAATACAAAAGTGCAAAATGACTTGATTAAAACTATTTGTTCTTTGAGCCAGAGCATTCTTACTTCAGCATCAGTTTCAGACACTTTCCCAACACAATCTTTCAGATGTAAAATCATTAATATATGAAGAATATGAAATTAATGGCTGACTTTTCTGAAATGATTCGTTATATCAACATTTTAAACCCTTATTTTTAAGACTAAATAATATGTAATGATTTTTTATCGTGTGTTTAGGTTACTAATTATTAAAAGCTGAATGCTAATTAATGTACCTGAATCTTAAGCATTAGAAGCTGTGCTTCATCAATAGTTTTTTTTTTTTAATCCAGGTCTCTCCAAAATAGGTAACAACTAATCTCAATACCATATTATAAACTGTTTTTGAGACAAGAAATGATGGTTTCAACATTTTCTCTGCTGCTAGCCATGTTGATGACGTCAAGTCTGAAAGTCAGGTGATACATTTTAACCCTAGTTTACAAGTTCTTTTTGGAACATGAGGAGGCGTCCAAATAATTTTTTTTGTTCCTGAGGACCACCTGGATGCGGCTTTATATCGCTGAAAGGGGAGTTGTTGTGCAGTAAATACTGGACTTTAAACAGGCAGAAAGTCTGAGGTTGACAGATCAGTTGGAAAAGTTTGCCTGTTGTCTCTCACCAACGAGGAAAGTAACCTTTTTCAAAAAAACTGTCTAAAGTTTAATAAAGTTAAATGTCTCCCGGTCGCCCACACAATGCCAAAGCTGTGAGCTAGAAGCAGAAGTAGCAGACCTCAGTGGAGACCCTGTTAGTGAGTTCAGTGCCAGGGCTGTCAGGCTTCATGGTCACAGTGCCCACACGGTTCGCAACAGAGTATAATCTATTCATGTTGTCTTCAGGCTGTAGTGTGTTAACAACAGGAAGTTTTCACTGCATTCGCTCAAGGTGTGTGTTCCCCAGGGGCTGTGTCTGGGCCCACTTGTCACATAACTGAGTGATGAGATGAGGAATTGAGGACAGTTTGTCTCATTAAAAAGTGGATAGTCTAACGTAGAGAGGTTGAGTAAAAAGAGGGAACAAAAGGGTGGAATTAAGAATCCATGTGGCATCAGGACTATTTGTGAAAATACCCTAGAAGTTTAATTTATATTCATGAAGGCTGTATTTCTTGGGGAAAAGCAAATAGCCATAAATACTTGATGCACTGAAAAAACCTGGAGCACAGACTCACTCTTTTAACTCAGATTGAAAAGGGAACGATATTGATGTGTTACAAAATTATGCGCGCTTTCTAACTATGTGGGTTAAGGTTCTTTGGCAGTTCCAGTAATTGTTGCTACAGAGTTATTGTGAAATAGCTTTGCTTTGCAGAGAAGCTATTTATTTGTACCTAAATTACATTTTTGCATCTCAGTGTTTTAACAGCTTTATCAAAGGCTGGGAATAAAAAGACATGGTATGGGAAACAACCTATGTACTTTATGCATATGACGTCCGTTGTGGGGGTGGACTGTGAATGTATGTACAAATATTTTCTTGTATGCAATATGGTGTTTTTAAATTTCAAGGCTGACCTTTCTTTTAGCATTCAAATTACTCAAATAAATGAAAACATTTTTGTAGAGATCATTTATAAAAAACAACAGTTTAGTGTTTTGCAGTACTTTTCAAGAGCTATGGTTGAGATTTAGATTACTGGTCCTCAGTAAATTTTGACTAAAACTCTCCAGTGTATCGTACAATCAACAGTCTCTTAAGTGACATCTTGAGTTGTATACCCCAACTGATCATACTGTATGTATCCATAATGATATAATGGAATATAAAATAACAACAGCAAAACAAAGTAACATTTGTAACATGAAAAGAACAATGGCTCTGACTTCCACTGCTACCCGATTAACCGCCCCCATCCCAGTTGGTCTCAGTATGTGTCTTACCCTGTCTAACCCGTCAACTCTGACCCGTTTGCCCTGGGAGACCCCTGGTAGAAGCAGTTTTCCCCCAGAAGAGCTAGAATAGTGTTTATAGAGAGAGGAAGTATGGGCATCTCTGCTTAGACTGCTGCCTCCGCAACTGGCCTCCAGTGAAGCAGACGAAGATGTATTGACACATCCATCACACGTCTATTGCCACATTTATTTCCATATAGTGTGTGGCTATTGCTACATTATTCTCAGGTTTACGTCCATCACTCCCCGGTATTTTGCTCTTGGTTAATATAATATAAGTTCCCTATGATCTGCCTAACCACTTCTATGTCAGTTTGAATTAGTATCAGATCCCTCTCTGTTTCACACTCTTGTCACATTTGGGAGAAAATGTTCAGCAGTTGTTCTTGCTCTTGTTATCTTTTTGTGAAACTTATTCCTGCCCCAGTGGAGGAGCGAGATGGAGTCTCCTGTCGGCCAATAGTGTGATTGAACATGACAGGCTCGACTACTGTGGGCTCGCAGCTAAAACATTAACTACGTTTTTTTATTTTCATACTCTATGGATTACAACAACCTTAGGAGAATTTGAATTTTGTCATCTTGTAGTGTTGTCTTGTCACTGCATTTAACCCAGTTACAACAATGGGTCTTATTTAAGAGTTTTACTGTATGCTAAAGATCATATTTGTTACGGCAAAGCAGACGAGTTCCGACCCAATTAGGGACACAGCAATCAACTAATGCAACAAAAGGAGGAGCTTGGGTGGAGGTGTGCAGTGAGATCAGAGCAGTTAGCTGGTAGGGAATCAGGATCATTCATTCATTCATTTTCTACCGCTTTGTCCCGTTAGGGGTCGTGGGTGACTGGAGCCTATCCCAGCAGCTTTGGGCCTGAGGCGGGGTACACCCTGGACAGTGGCCAGTTAGTCGCAGGGCTAACGTATCGAGACAAACATTGACAGACAGACATTCACTCTCACATTCATTCACTAGGGACACTTTAGAGTTGCCAATTAACCTATACATGCATGTCTTTGGACGGTGGGAGGAGCCGGAGTACCAGGTAGAGAACCCACAGTAACACGTGAAGGACATGCAGACTCCTCACAGGTTTTGAACTCACCTTCTTGCTGTGAGGCTGGAGTGCTAACCACTCTGCCACGTGCACCCCTCAGGATCAAGCTCTACTAAATATGTGTTGGGTCGCAATTTCAATTTAACACAAGCATAATAAAAGCATGCACATCCCAATGTACATTTTTGACCACTTCCAAAACACAAAACATACTTCAATGCCTACCATCTCCAAAACCGATTTGAGCAGCACCTGAACAAATGATTGCATTGTGTTACCAATCCATAACAAGCCACGCAGCTTTGATTCCACACCAGCGCCAATGTCAGTGGCTCAGAGCTCCAGCCGTGATGTGAGGTTTGGATGTGCTCACTCCTGAGAGATACCGCGCACAAAGAGTGACATTTAGAAAGACAGGGCCAGCGTCAGTCTCATGCAGATGAACTGGTTCCACTGAGGCTGATATAGAGAGCTAGCGTAAACACAAAATGGACAGCAATGCCACAAAGGGCTGAGTGACATTGGCGCTACCATGCCTGCCCTGTGTCGCTCATGCCAGCTCATTACAGCTCCTAACAATGCCCACACTGTCAATCTTTGTCCTTAGCCATTCTTGGCCATCCTCTGCCACTTTTCAAAGCTCTAATTTTACAGGCAAAGTGACATGAAATATTCTCAAGATCCTCCTAATGCATGCCAGCAAACCCCCTGCGTTTTCACACTCAACAGCGCACAATGAATGCTCCATAGTGAGAGGTGGAAGAAGTAAAAGAGCAGTAAGGAAGCGAGAACAATAGGTATTTATTCAGGTCTCTTGTCCGTCTTAGCAGTGCAGCCGTGCTAATGCACTGTTATGAAGATCCCAGTTGTATTGTGCTGCCGTGTGTCAAAAAGGATGCTGGGAGTTTGCCTTGTAGGCCTAAGGGGATGAGAGCTGATTCAGTCACCACAGCAGCTGTAGCCAACAACACTCATGTTCTGATCCGATCCTCTGATGGCGCCAGATGTGAGTCCCAGAGGAAAGAGTGCCTAAGCCAGCTGAAAACTCACACACCATGCAAAGGCAAATACAAAGGACTGGCTGCTTATGCACAAAAACAAATGCTCTCACACAACTCCTACCAGCTCCTACATTTATTCCCTAAGTATAAATATACATTTCTAAGGCTACATTTATACCACTGGGAAAGAGGTTCTTTTCACATTGACCAGATCATAACAGTACTCAACAAATCAGTCCCAATGCAGTTTTTAAATCATTTAACATTTTTATATATACATTTTGCCCTTTATATTTACTATATGGAATGTTCTCTCATTAAAAAAGGTTATAGCTTGTCACATTTTTGCACAAGGTAACTATTACCTCTCCTAACGACCACCAGTGTTTTTTTCTTTTTTTTTCTCTCTCTGAAGGATAACTATTTGAAAAAGCACTTGTAATCATCCAACTATGTAATTATATCTATGTTGCATGACAGTACTGCATTACTCCAGAGGAAAATGTTCAGAACTTAAGGTCACACTATTAATCAGAATTGTATATTGTAATATTTTATTCAACTGTAGTTAAAAATAATAATTAGAAAATATGAGTTAGTTACTTACATTTGTTATTCAAACACATATTTGTGATAAAGAAGTGTTTTCTTGGCAATTCCCTACGAACTTCTGCACAAAATGAGTAAAATGTTTCTTGAACTCATTAATAGTTTATTTATTCCAAGTGGGTTGCATACATTCGAGTGGCTCTTTAATGGATTGTGCAACTTGCCAGGTGTGGACTACATTAATGTATATCACATATCAGTCCAACAAAGCACTAATGCATGTTTAAGTGGCTCATTGGGTGGGCTGAATTTGGCTCGAAATAGAGTTTTGAATTTATGTATGAACCTCCCAATCAGCCAGATGCCCATTTTTATGACTTAGTCTAGAGGCTTTAGATGAGAGACCTAGAATAACAAAAACCTTTCACCAGTGTTTCAATTGACAAACAAATACAATTTTCAAATCAAGTAAATAGCCAACTGTTATAATGAAGTTCCCTGCCTGAATACTTTTATCTTGAAATTTATTAATAATTCTTCATTACAGTGGCTTCTCAAAAGATTCTGGCAAAAATGTTTTTTTTTTTAGAAATAATCATAAACATTAATCAAGCTCCTCCTGTCATTTGTTTTCTCTAAGACCAGGATTTTAAATGTAAATGTCGCACTTTGCAGTTTTGTATAAAGAAGTGGGAGCTAAATGCTTGTCTTTGTCCCAGGGCGACTCACTGCGGACCAACATCCAGCTGGACTTTGGTGATGGTACGGCTGTGTCTTACTCCAACCTGAGCTGGACGGAGGAGGGAATCAAACACGTGTACAAGTCGGCTGGGATTTTCCGCGTGACAGCTTTGGCCGAGAACACTCTGGGCTATGACTCCACAACACTCTACCTGCACATCACATGTATGTGTCTGATTTTAGTTTAGACTGCTCTAATGTCATCTAAAATGTTGAAAGTATACAGTATATATATAGAAGAGGTATAAATTATATAAATATGCATAAAAGAGGTATAAATAATATATATATATAGAGAAGAGGTATAAATACATGAAATATTAAATCAGTGTGTGGAAATTGTTAAATAGTAGTAAAATATTATTTAAAATTAGATCATGCATGACACCCACATCTCATAATCCTCCTTAGTTCCTGGGGAATATGAGTTTATTCTTGGACACCACAAAAAAAATCAAATGCAGACCTTGGACAAACCATCCATCCATCCACCTTCTACCGCTTATCCGGGGCCGGATCGCGGTGGCAGCAGTCTAGGGCAGAGACGCCCAGACTTCCCCTCTCCCCAGACACTTCCTCCAGCTCTTCCGAGGGATACCGAGGCGTTCCCAGGCCAGCCGAGAGACATAGTCCCTCCAGCATGTTCTAGGTCTTCCCCGGGGTCTCCTCCCGGTGGGACATGCCCGGAACACCTCCCTAGGGAGGCGTCCAGGATGCATCCTAAACAGATGACCGAGCCACCTCAGCTGGCTCCTCTCGATGTGGAGGAGCAGTGGCTCTACTCTGAGCTCCTCTTGAGTGACCAAGCCCCTCACCCTATCTCTAAGAGAGCGCCTCGCCACCCTGCGGAGAAAGCTCATTTCTGCTGCTTGTATCCGGGATCTGGTCCTTTTGGTCATGACCCTAAGCTCATGACCATAGGTGAGAGTAAGAAGGGAGATCGACCGTAAATTGAGAGCTTTTCCTTACAGCTCAACTCCTTCTTTACCACAACAGACCAGTACATCGACCGCATCACTGCAGAAGTTGCACCGATATGTCTGTCAATCTTACGCTCCTTCCTTCCCTCACTTGTGAACAAGACCCAAAGATACTTAAACTCTTCCAGGCAGGAGCTCTCCACCAACCTGAAGAAGACAAACCACCATTTTTTTACTCAGCACCGGGAACAGGTCTGTCTTACTGCTGGCAATGCGAACCAAGCTCCTGCTCTGGTTGTACAGGGACAGAACAGCCCTTACCAAAGGGTCCTGGACCCCATACTCCCAGAGCACCGTCAAATGCCTTCTCCAGAAAGCACATGGTGGACTGGTTGGGCAAACTCCCATAAACCCTCCAGATCCCTGGAGAGGGTATAGAGCTGGTCCAGTGTTCCACGACCGGGATAAAAAACACAATGTGTCTCCTGAATCCGAGGTTCGACTATCGGCCGCATTCTCCTCTCCAGTACCCTGGCATAGACATTCCCGGGGAGGCTGAGGACAAACCATGCAATACAAAAAAAAAAATGGTAGCAAGTGAGTCAAAAAAAATAAATGCAAAAAAGTGCAGTCAGAAGTCCTTGGTCTAAGGATACCTCATGTCATTTATCTCTATAATGTTTAAAGTTTTCCAGAAAGTGAAATAAATAAGAGATTTATTAGAACAGTGAAAGAAGAGGAGCTTAACATATTAAAACGTGTTTGTGCTACTGAACAAAGCTTTGTTCTGTCCAGTATTGGAAATTAAAATACACCTTAGATGGATATAATGTTCAATTTTTTTTCTGCAGTTATCTTGTTGCCCATCACCAGCTTCAACCCATTTTTGTGACTGTCTGTTGATTCATACCAAATACCATCTGAAGTGAACTACAGTGACCTTTACATTTGCTTGTGTAATAGAGCAGCTGTGATAAACAAACTACTTACGGCAACAGTTGTTTGTTTGAACAAACTTGCTTATGCAAGGTTTGACTGTGGGCACAAACTGAGAAATAAAGCGGCTGCAGTGGCTAATTGCCAGTTTTATGAGGATTTAGCCACAGAACAATGGCTTACTTTAAAAAGTACAGTGGATTTACAAAGGAGCTCATAGTGTTGTCATCGCTCAGGCTTTGTTCAATTGACATTAAAATACACATTTTTTTTTTCTGAGGGTATTATATAGGCACCTTTCACTGTGAATAGTAAATCTCTTTATGTACTTTATTGATTTTTTTTTCACTGTGCCTCAATACAGCCTATTGACCTTTTTACATTATTCATATATCTCGCTCCCTTTTTATGTCACAGTGTAGTGCTACTTTTACGGGAATTGCTAACATCTACTACAGTGATGCTTTCTTTGAGCATATATAGCACTAAATTATCCACCCTCTGACTCTTGCACATTCACACACACAGCATCTCAAAGTGGGGATAAAGATTAGTTCTGGTTAAAGAGGATGAGCGCGAACACAAGCGGTGGCTAGACTTGACACAAACCGTTCACTGGAGCCGTTCCGTGAAAGCAGAGTATTACAAGTGTCTGTGGCAGCAGACTCCATCCTGAGATTAGTGTAAGGCAACACGGACCCCCGTCAGGTCCCATTAGAGTTGCAGTGGGAATGTGTGAAGTATTACCCACCATTGCACCATGGTGTTAGTCTAATTAAACTGTAAATCCAAAGATACAATATGCATCATTTTATTAAAACTAAAGTAAATTCTCACACACGGGGCATCCCATTTGTTCCACACTCATGGTCCTCTATAGTAACCTGATGGGGAGTCCATTATTTTCCATCTGCATGTATTTCATTGTTTACATCCCATTTTGGCAAGTTTGGGAAGTTGCAAGCTGTTAGTAGCATAAACATGACTCTGGTGTGAAAGGAAAGTACAATGAATCTGGAAAAAACATTTTTAACATTAAACTAAAGAATGGCTTTATTACCCTTAAAAAATGACTCAGACAATACAGGAAAGCTCACACTAGTTGTGCAATCTCAGTAGGTAAACGTAGCAACATGCATGGACTCACTATGATGCATGACGTTAGCATTTTCCAAACATGACTACTGGAGATTCTGCTCTTTTAAGTGAATGAAGTGGTAGCCTCACAATCTTGGCTGTGTTTATGGTTCCTATTACAACTCAGGACATATGTGTCAAAGGTTTGGACTTAGGTGGTAGTGGCAAATCCTACATATAGTATCTTTACACCTTGGAGGATATTCAGTGTGTATTGATAAAAAATGTGTAGGTTCAGAAGGCTACACTCTAGAAAGGTTATTGTAAGGTTGGGGTGTAACTTGTTACTTATTACTTGTTACTTATTATGTAAATATATATGCAGATTTATGAGTTTAATAACTCACAAAAATACACCTTGTCCTGCTCCAAGCAAAGTACTCACGGCCCAAGCCCTGGCTTTACTCTTGTGTCCAATGATGGGGTGATGCTGACAGTTCTGGGCTTGTTTTAGGTTTGAAGATGAAGCGGCTGTTTTACCGTTACAATCACCAACCAGGTATTCATAGAAAGTGCCTGCCCTTTTTCAGACGCTTTCAACGGGAGCCCTAAGATGGTTCTTTGGAACAGACTATGTTCTGTGGAGCAGTTTTATCTGGCGGAGTCAGAAATTAACAATGAGAACAATTCAACCAGATCTTAGTATGGATAATAAATAATAAATCCTAAATAATAATATTAATTATAATAGCTCTAATGCGTGAGGTTTCCATACACTACAATAATATCCATGTACTACCGTATCTACTACTGGTAATGAAAATGATAAGTAACATAGACATTGTAAAACAGTAGGGTGGTGGGCAAATTTAGGCAAAGAAACAACTTTTTTCTTTCTATCTATTTAAAAAAAAAGCTTTGAAAAGACTCCTCTTTTTTATTTTTATGTGCACATGAGCTGTAGAGCGATAGAGAGACATAAAGCATTAAGTGCACATGGCTCAGTTTGAGAAGTGGTTTCTTCCCAAAGCTTCACGGACCATAGACCCCGGGTTTGTGATCTTGCCAATTGGCTTTTTATTATTTGAATGAAGCACATTGTTAGAAGTGCCTGTGTATTTTATAAACACTTTGGCTTTTCCCGACCTAGGTCCAGTGGAGCATGTCCAGCTGCTCGCACCCTTTGTGGTCATTAGGAACAAGGAGGTGAACATCACAGCGGTCGTCTTACCCAGTCACTCCCGCACCATCACGTACTTCTGGTGGCTCGGCAACAGCACCGAGGTAATATCACATGAAAAACTTTACGCTGCACATGACGACAATTAATAATCATATAACATATTTTAGATCAATTACATCATAGTGTGAGCATATCTACATTTCCTTTCACAAAGAGTCTGGAAAGGAGGGATTATAGTCTGAATTGTTAAAAATTTCAACTTTCAGCAACTTTTTTTGTCGGTTTTATCCCCTGAAAAGCCATGTCACTGATCTTGTTAAGTTGAACTGGCATCTCCTCCTTCTCTTATAAAAGCTGCTTCAGTGGATATGCAAATGCTGCTGAACTCAAGATGGTTCTTACTCTAAGTTTTATGCAAGTTTTATTAATTTTTTGCACATATTAACGTTGCACATTTAAGAAAATCAGAAAAAATTATATATTTGTGCTAACTTTTTTCTTTACCAGAATAATAGAAAAACACAAAGGATGGCCAAATACGTTTTTAGGGACAAGTAAATAAACTTGTGTTTTTTATGATACCAAATACAAATAAAGTCCTTAATATTTATGAACATACACACATTTCTAAGCTGTTCATTTTTAAGATGTTTTATGAGTTTTTGTCTCTCTAGACTTTAACAAAGCATATTTCCCAGATGCTCTTCTTAGTTCTGCTTGTTTTATGCAAAATATTTCCAAACAGTGCTTAAAGATAAAAGCTGAATGCTTTTATGGCAGTTTCAGAGAAGGTCAGATGAGTACGGGTACAATAGGCCCCCTTCTGTAGTGCAGACTGGAATCTGAGTTTGGACACTAAAAATGTCTGCATACCTCAATGTATTAGATGTAGCAAAAAAAATGTTCACCAAACCATGGTCTGAGTGAAGTTTTGAAGTACACAAAGTTTACAAAATTCTGTAATTATAAAGCAAAGATTTTGAGATTTACAGATAAAAAAAAAAAAAAAAAAGATGTGTTTGGTTCAGCAGAGACTATAGTTTAATTCACATACTGACATATGCACAACGGAGTCATACTTCAGTGCACCATGGTAAAGACTTCCTGGGAACCAAAGTGCTCCTTACCCAGATTAATGTCAAGCAGATGGAGGACATATTGGCAAATCATTCTTGAGCTGCTTTGAGTTTATTCCTTTACTTTTTTACTTTTTTATCCTATAAAAGGAAAAAAGTAACATACATATGTGTTACATAGAAAAAATAAATAAATAAATAAATAAAATATATATATACTCGTTCTTTTACATTTAAAAGAAAAACAACAAAAATTACAAATAAGTCACATTCACAGAACAGACGGAAAAAAAACAGTACTTATTTAAATTTATCATTATTTACATTTTTTAAGTCAAATTTTTTGATTAGTCATTTAAATTATTTAAATTAATATTATATTTAGGATTTGTTATTATGTTAGTGAGTATTTATTAAAGATTTTATTCTATATTGTTTTAAAAATTCTTGTAACGTTGCCGCACCTTAAATACATTTATGTCTTGAAATACTATTTGTTTGTACAAGACTTCTCTGTAGCTCTCTGAACCAAGATATGGGCCATTAATCAGCAACAAATTGTGGAAATAATCTATATTGAGCCCACATGTAAATAAACATTGAAGGTGTTCAGCGTTTTGAAAGGTTTAGCCGATATGGAGATACTCTTGTCTGTTTCTCCAAACTGGAAGTGTATCTAACAGAATCTTATTTACAAAATGTATTGTGTGTGGGGAAACAAAAGAAAAATACAGATTACTTTCAATACATTTCTATGATAGGCAACCCTGTATTTGAATAATAAAAGTGACATGATGACCCTGTTATTGGGCCGTGTTAACCCACTGCTACTGTCGATATGCTTTATGATTACTGGGACTTTTATTTTAGTTTGAACAGGTTATTGGGGCACTTGAAGACACTGAAGACTGGCATAAAAGAGGTTTCTGCAACAGCAGTAGCTTTTTACAGGAACGCATGTAGCTTACTTTTGTTATTTTTACATTACTGCCTTTGTTGTATTGCTGTGGTGTATAAAAGTTGAGTGAACCCCATAGAAACTCCACAGGATGCCTGAGTTGAAACACACCCACATCCCCAGCTTCATAGCTTTCTATAAATCTTTTCTCCACATCAGTGTTCCCTTGGCCCTTATAAAACAGGAAAACAACCACATTAGAGCCCAAAAGAGGTCCATGAATAAAGCCTATGGTTTTGAAGAACAGGTGCACGATGTATTCAAACAGAGTAATCCGATTGTGTACTGTGACTTCTTGTCTTTCAGCCGGTGATAACGTTGGAGGGGAGCATCTCATACACGTTCACCACCGAGGGAATGCACAGCGTCACGGTGCAAGTGGCTGCAGCCAACTCCATACTGCAGGACACCAGGCCCGTCGCAGTCAAAGGTCAGGAGAACTTTTTGTCCTGTTATAGCCCAACTATCCCACGACTCAAAATGAGATGTAGCGTTCCTGCTCACCAGTAGCACCCGCAGAATGTATATTTTTATAATATATAATGGTTAAATGAGGCATGGCAGATTTGTGTGATACTGTAAACAATTTCCTCAATCCAACATGTTTAAAATCAACCACATTATGAATCCAAAGTAAGTGTTATGACAAGATACCATCTAGTGCATCTTTTCTGTGGTTAAACACAAGCCCAGAATTAGCTCAGCATTTGGTGAGATCCTTGTGAAATACAATGCAACTACTTGACTAAAATATTTCTATTTCTTTCCCTCTCTCTGAAGAATATGACTCCATTTGCTATGAAGTAGTTCTGAATCTGAAATGTGATGATTTATTACCAGATGATGGGTTTGCGTAAAGCTGTGACATTTTCTAATTATCTGGAAGTGCATCTTTGGCCAAAAGCGAAGTGCAGGGGGATGTGGGGGACACCTCTTCTTGGTTTCATCAAGTGTTAACTACCTGAGACTCAGTGAAATGACAGTTGGCACAGCTTCCTGAGAATAATGCCCCTGGATGTGAATGTATTAATGGCTGATTCTCCTCTTTCTTCAACAGAATTCTTCAAATCACTACTTTTATCTTTCTCACCCAAATATGGACGAGTTCAACCCCGACATACCCGAGTGGAGGCATGATGTGAGCAGAGTAATTAAGAAGGCTCTGCTTCAAGTGAGTGATTTTCATTTTCTTTGTCCTTTCTGCGTCTCTTCTGCCCTCTTTTTTTTTTTTGTCTTTTCATCTCATTTCTTCACCCTCCTTCTCAATTATTTCCCATATCCCTATTACCTCCGCTGGCCATACTCCTTGCTCATTGGTGCGTTTCGAGAGCGCCCCAGGGCCACAGTGTGATTCAGCAGCCGACAGGTGCCGAAACGCCTCAGCTTCCCTTCCCTCCCAAGATGGCTTCCCTCATTTTCAAAGTTGCACAAAAAATTATCTTGACGCCCAGATCTTGAGCACTGTCACTGTTGTGTGTGTGTGTGTGTGTGTGTGTGTGTGTGTGTGTGTGTGTGTGTGTGTGTGTGTGTGTGTCTGTGTCTGTGTGTGTGTGTGTGTGTGTGTGTGTGTGTGTGTGTGTGTGTGTGTGTGTGTGTCTGTGTGTGTGTGTGTCTGTGTGTCTGTGTCTGTGTCTGTGTGATGGTGTAGTTGGGGCGAGTGCTCTTGCTGCATCTGGGAAGCCCACCCATTGGTGTTAAGTGCTACTCATTGCTCTATTCTCAGCTGATGAGGAGCTAACTGCTTTGTGCTTTAAAATTACTCTGTTAGAGGGTCGCGGTTTTTCAACAATAAATTATTTGGTAAATGTAATTTTTTTATTTCTTGTGACTTCTATTTTCTTTAGTATAAATGAGTCATTTATAGTTGTTATGTGCTGCTATCAACAATTTCATGTCCCATATAAGAATGGTTGGCTTAGTTGTAACCCAGGTTCTCTGAGGAGAGCCTAGAAATGCAACAGAATCGACAGTCCTAAAAATAATATGATATGAAAAATTATGAAAAATTATAAAAAAATATGAAAAATATGAAAAACCTAAAAACCGGGACATAAAATGATACCACAAATTTAAAAGAGCATCTTAACAATTACAAAATTATGTTGCAGAAAATCAGTACTAACCTTAACCCTAACACCAGTAAAATAATGATCTGATAGCATTATTAATAAAACAATTTTACAGTCTACAAAACGCAACATATTTATTACAATGTAGAGTACAGTTGTATTGTATGGTTCCTTAATTTCTTTATTTTTAGCTGATGACAAACTAAAACAGTAAAAGCTGGAGAATGTGGATCTTTTCCAATTAGTTAATATTGCTGTAACCATGGCAACTGACAAAAGAGTTACAATGGAAGTGCGCTGCTTTGGTCTAATGATTGGCATTGACAATAAAATAAAAACTGAAAACGGGACAATTGGGACAGGGGGCTTAAAATAATTATAATTATTAATTTTAATGATTCTTCTTAGTATTTTATGTAGTTCCAATAACGTCACTGCTGACACTTTTCATGTCCCTGCTCATATAACAAAGGTTTACATCTATAAACTGTCTTTTGAGAATTACAGAAATGGTAGTTGCTCTTATAATAATGTTGACATCCCAGACTCATGCCTGTCCCATTTTAGATTATTCCATTTACCAGATTGTTTAACATCAAATAAGCATATTACTTTATAAAATACAAGTAAGAAGTCTTCAGTTTAGTTATTTATAGCCAATCGATGCTTGCAGCCCACTTGCTTTTGTTTATGTGTGATCCCATTGGATCCAGGCAGTAAATTTTAGTCTTAAATTAATTACCAGCGTTATTGGTGCATTCTCTCAAAGGCTGATGTACTTCACTGCCGAGAAATCACAGAGGTTTTATTTCAAAGAGCTGGCAGCGACTGAGCATTAGAAGGTATTTGATTCCACTCTTGAAACATAAAGTTATATGAATGTTTCTGAATTTTATACATAGGCTCCAATTCTGAGCACAAAGGAGACTGTGGCATCAAATGACATGGGTCTTCAAATGTCTTTTTTAACCACATTTCTTCTAATGCAAAACAATTCTACTGCCAAGTTTAAAGCCTAGCTTCAAGTTTACAGTAAGTTACTTTTGCTCAGGGGCGTTGTAATAAAGTTAAATAAAAATACTTTATTGCCAAACAACTGACTTGTTAGGAATTTGTTTGGTGTGATCCATGTAAGTAACGTTATACACTCATCACAACAATAACTTAAAAGGAAAATACATGAGAGCAGCATAAATATCAATAAACCTAATCAATAACCCATTCAAGTGGGTAAAACCTGTAACTCTATAATACGTAACATAGCTGGTCTTAAGTGCCAGTCAAGGAGGCGGACAGCGCTGGGATCTAGTTGTTTTAGTATTTATGCTCCTCAGTCTTTTGTGAGAGGGCAGAGGATTAAAAAGGCAGTGTGAGTCAGGTCTTCTAAAAAATTTACAAGTTGAATGGCACAAGTTCAGCTTGGTCTTAGTGGTCTTAGAAGTGCCGTACACTTAGATTATTATATATACCATTTTTATAGTGCACAGTAATGTTTAACAGTTTGACACTTGCAATGAGGTCCCAATGTAAAATATGCTGTAATTAAATATTAAACTAACTTAAGAAAACTTTATTGAAATTGCTGTTTTTGTGAGCTGCAGTTTAGAAACTCAATATTTGTTTCAAGCCATTTCATCATGCCTCGATTGTTGAGTATTTTACTCAGAATTTTTAGTATCTGGTTAAACTTTTGCATTAATAGGTTGCAGTGCTCTTTGTGCTGCTTTATTCAAACATAGAGCTGGATGTGCTCATACTGTCCTCAACCAATTTCACTGCAGAATAGCACTGGTTACAAACATAACCTCTGCTCCACTCTTTAATAGAACAGCAGTGGATATGCTGACAATACCACTATGCTTTTTTGAGATGAGTATTTGTCTCTGAATCCGAGAGTGGTCCCGCTGTGTTTATTGAGCAGAAGTTCATTTTCAGGCAAACACGCTGTGAAAAGACGAGGTTATTTTTCTCGGTTTTGTTCGGGTTGAGGAGTCAGAGCCCGGGCCAGAAGTGATGGCCTCTCCGCAGTAAACAGCTCCCTAACAATAAAGCGGCAGATGAGAGAGGCACCGACTCGCAATTAAAGCCAGGGTCCATTTAACCGAGCTGTCGTTCTGTGTAGAAACAATGGTGAATTTTTCACATCATGACTTTGCACTCTTCACCCAGAATCCTCTCTGCTCATTCACTATTGGAGCATTTAATTTTGTGTTTTTGTCTGCTTCACTCATCTTCATCAAATACAGCTTTTCTCAGATCAAAATGTCTGAGCTGTCCACACTCTCCTTCAGGATTTAATACACGCCATTAACTCCTCATTCTCTCAACAAAAGCACTTTTTCAAATAGGACCAAGGTGTTTTCAGTCACTTGCAATAGAGGTATAACAGCTTCTTTTCAATCAATAAAACAGCTGTGGTGTTGATTGTTTACTCACAAATAACTGCATATGGATCTGAGATAAATAATTCCACACATGATATCCTCTTATCTAATGATATTGTGGAATAATTCATAGACATAGGCCAAAAAAGATCTGTTCCGCGACATTGCAGATTGTAAATCCACACTTTACACCCCTCCTTTCTACAACTTGCTACAGTAACCCTGGAGGCACATGCTTTAGCGGTGCTTATTTTCTCTGTTCAGGGCAGCTGTAGGAACAGGAATTAATGGAAGTAGTGGTTCAACTCCTTTTTTACCCTGAACTTTGCAAAAGGGTCTTCTTTTGTCCAGTTACAGTCTATGCTATGCAAGGTTCGATTCAATCATTGTAATGATTCATTCATATTCATGAAATATATGGTTTGTTGTTTTATCCCTTATTTATTTATTTTTATTCTGCAACCTTCCAAACTTGTATTTGCTATGTCCAAAGTATCTTGGTCATTGGTTTATTAAACTAAAGTGAGATAATTCTGCACATATCTTGCAGGTCTCAGTCTTATGTATGATCAGTTAAAGGCAACAACAATACAAAGGACAAATTCAATCACTTATATGACTCACTTTAACCAAAAATACCCCAAATTCTCCCAAACACACCAGTTTGGCATAAAATTGGATCCTTGTTGAAGGCCTAACCCCATCTTTATCAGCTCATTGAATTCAGTATTAAATGTGAAGGGCTTCAGAAAAGAGAGCTGGCGAGGAGCTTTTTAAACTAATGACTAATTGCATTGAGGACAAACATGTTCCAAGTGTATTGATTTTTTCTCTAGGGTCCGTTGCCTCTTCTGTCACCCCATTCCCCGACTATCATTTGTTCACTACTTTGTGCCTCAAATAGCCCAGCAGTTTCTGCACTTGATAACTGATGTGCTCTGGCTTTATTGCTCTGGACACAAAAACACCAGAGCAGCTGAAATAAAGAGCGATGACCACACAGACACTGCTCCCACTGCTTTTATAAAACCCGTGAAGGCTTAGAGTGTTGTAGCAACCAGAACATCAGACTCACCTTAGGTTTAAAAAAAAAAAAAAAAAAAAAGTGATTGGAAGCCAAAACCCAAAATTGTTATCTACACAGATTACGTTTTTGGGTATTTTTAAAGTCTTGATGCTGCTTATAAAACAAATGCAGTGCAAATAGATCAGAAGATATTATTATAGTTATTTTAATTAATAACCGAGGTCTGCCTGCAATGTTGTATATCCAAAAGGAAACATAAAAGTGTTTATTTTCCTGCAACAGTTACATTATCTGCTCTGTACTCTATCTGAACCATTACCATTAAAGTAGATCCTTTGTCCAATTTCTGGTTCTATAGAAATTAACATGTCCTAAAAAAACTGTTATTTCGGAAAACATAGAAATGTTAGAACATATTAAGAATTACAAGTACAGTCTTACAACTACCCACAAGTCTTTGCTTCTCAGTCTTAGATAAGAAAAGAACTGGGATGGGAACAACACAGCTGGTTGTAGTATCACAGGCCAAAAATTGTTGGTAGTTGTGTGTTATTATACTTTTTTTGTAAATCTTTATTTCATTTGCTTTTTCTTAATCACTTCTCTCCGCACAGCAGTAGTTGAGATTACTGTCAACATGTTTATGATCCCTGTCTGAATTGCTGTTGCCTTTTCTGGCTGAAGAACTGAGAACTGTACACAAGCACTTAACTTCCAGCAGGGACTCAACAGCAGCCAATTAGATCTCAAAGGAATAGTTCGAAACATCATATAGACTCAAAGTGTCATTTCATATGGCAATTTACAGAATTGCATTTAGAAGATTCGTCACCAGATACATTGACAAAAAGGTTTAAGTAAAAGCATCTGAGTCCAGATGCTTTTACTTAAACCTTTTTGTCAAGATGTCCTGGATTACTGAGAACCTTCACAGACATATCACCAGATACATTATATTTCTATGTGCACACAGACATTTATTGGAACAAGTTCTGACAAAGTGTCAGTTTGTAATAATGAGTTGTCACTAGTGCTGGACTCATGAGTTATGTTTCTGGCTCTCTCCAGGTTTCGGACTTCCCAGAAGAGCAGCTCTTGGTAGCTGTATTCCCAGGAGTCCCGACTGCTGCAGAGCTCTTTCTATTGCCACGCAAGAACCAATCAGAGACCAGGAAGAAGACGGAGGAGGAGCTGGAAAAGGTATGCTTATTCTGTGATAATTTTGCATAATTCTTGTTTAGAAGAGCTTTATGTTACTGTTTTTGTGTCTGATTTATAATATCTTGGTTTTTTGAGGAGCAAGGTACAGTTTGGAGTGAGGATGTCCTGAGACCAGAGTATTTGACTCCTATGGTGGTTAGATTCAGACAAAATATCCTAATTATTTCAATTATATATTTAACACTACATCACCAAGACCATATTTAACAAGACCAAGACTTTTGGGGTTTGAAACTGGCTCAAGACTATGGCAAGACTAACAGTCCAAAGTCCAGTGTTGAGTCTAAAAGCATGGGATCAGTAATGTTTTTCAAAGAAATTGAGAAATTCTTGCAGACATGTGTAGGAGTGAGACATGTTCCTGGGAAATAAGAGTTGAATTTTTTTCTTCAGTTCCACACTAATGATGTGGAGAAACTACCTATGTGGTCTTTGTCTTCATTTTAAATCCCTGAGACCTTCATTCCTAAGAAAAGACCAAAAACTTAAAATGTGTCCAAGACCAGATCTCATATACCTCAAGAATAATTTGGTTAAGTTTAGATGAAAACAACGCTGTAAAATAATACAATAATTATGCAAATCTTGAATCAACATAAAACGCTAAAGGGCACCTCACACATCATTAAAAGATGAGATGAACCATTGAGGGAACATCTGTTTATTACGCCTTGGGAATAAGAATGGGTGGGATTCTTCAACGATGTCTTCCTTCTGTCAAACAGGCATCTGATGTCATCGTAAGTGCCCTGAACCAGAACCTGGTGGAGTTCGAGCTGAAGCCTGGTGTTCGGGTGATTGTCTACAACACACAGTTGACACTAGGTGAGACAATCCTCTTCTTTACCGTTACGTTGTCAACACAACACTGCCATGCACATGGATTTAATTATGACAAAACTTCTTTTCTGACAAAAATAATTCCTGTCAGTGTGTCTGCATTCTCAGCCAAGGAACACAGGGGGCTTTGGGAGAGGGTTGATTTTAAGTGGTGCTCCTCGAGATGGGGATCTTTTATGCCTGTCATCAAAAGTCGAACATCTGTCCTATTTCTTTTACAGCCATCCAACCACAAAATGACTGCTACACTGAGTATAATTATGTTGATTATTTAGTCCTTGAGAAAGAACACTGTACAATTTAAGGCCCAGATGCTAAAATCATATTTATGAACATTTTGTGACACCTGAGACCTTCGAATGCACTTCCCAACCTAAATGACTGCAGGCTTAGTCAGACAGGGCTGTGTCCTGAGACGGCAAGTCTAGCTTAATTTAGTGTTTGAGGTTGTAATGTCCCCATAGGCATCGCTTAGTTATAGTCTTTTTTTCTTTGCTTTTCTCACCTTAATATTGTTACGTGACTTAATTCAATCTAATATCTTGAATAATAGATTTAAAATTCAGAATCAGTGGTGTACTATTAATGGCGTATCATCAATGAGGTTCAGAAAGCTTTTATTTTTTTAGTTTAGGTCTATGTATACCGCAGTCAGTCTCGTGTCTCGTTGCTGGACAGAGTGTACCTTGTAGTCAATGCTTGGCTGGTTTTATTTGGCCCACAGTCTCAGAGGGCACTCTTCCATAAGTTGTTGCTCCATTAAGTTGTTGCTTAAAGTGCGAGGTATTAACAGGCTGCCGCGTGCTGTTCGGTGACGTTCTGCACTGTGCTGCACTCCAGTGACATTGAAGGTGTACCCAGCTGGATCCCTCTTTATGTTTTACCTCCTAAGTAAAGGTCTAAAGAGCCTTCAAGCTGCTCGAAGAAAGGTCAGCATCAAAACGCGGCTCCGACTCCTGACTGAAAGGCTGGGGAGGAGTGGATGTGGAAGAGAAAATACAGCACAATGACGGACACTAATGCAAAAAAAAAACATAATTTAAGGTTGAAGACTATAGATTGAAGACTTATGGGTGAATTCTTGTAGTGTGACATTAACTGTAGATTGCGCTTGTGTCGGTTGGTTTCTTGCAGGAGAAATGAACCATTTCAGATTCACCTGAAATATGTACATTACCAGCTGCTGCCAGCGTCTCAGAAATACAATAGAAACAACAATTTCACGCCAGCTCAGCTTAAGACATTTGAGATATTAAAAAAACAATCCTCTTGTCATGATTCATTATCACAGTAAAACATATATTATATGTATACAGTACTCATAATGAGCAAAAGAATAGAGTTTTTTGTTTAGGGGTTTTCTGTCTCATGGTTGATTCTGAAGAACAGTGTGAGGACTCGGTAAAGTGACAAATGATCAAAACAGGTCAAAATCAAACTTGTGCATTAAAAGTCTTTTGCATTCTTGTGGTACCCAACCCAAACCCACTCATTACCAACAAACCTGCACAAAATAGTGGATAAGTAACTTGATTGTTTGAATGTTTTTGCCACAGAAATCTTTCTCTACTCTGATTACCACCGACAAGCATGTCATTAAATGTTTTTAGGTATGTAGTGACTGATGACAGACATTATTTCTTCAATTTTAAATGGACGGTTTAGATGGATCCGTGGCCACTCAACAAAACACGGGTTGCTGTAGATGTAAGCCATCAGAAAGTTTGACATGCAGGCGGAGTCTCCTGCCTCACAGCTACAAGGTTGTGGGATTGATCCTGCTTTCTGTCAGGAGGCTTCATGACCTGCCTGTGCTACCATTCTGCGAACTGGTTTCCTTTCACCGTCCAAAGACGTACGTGTAGAGGTGAATATCAAACTCCCCAGAGTGAGTGAATCGGAAACAAAAGACCAAAAGACCAAAAATAACAACAACAATGCCATGCTTCATAATTTGTATGTATTGTTTTACATAACAAGAAAAAAATGATGTAGTGCCAGAATTAAAGTGAGATATATACACACTAGCTTATACAAAGTGTTTTTGTTGATTTAGTAACATACTAATTATGCTACTGTTGTGTTATTGTGTTAGTATTATGTTTTTATTGTGCTGGCTTCTGTACTATTCATCATGTCTGTATTTTTCTTCTTGTCTCCTTCTGCAGCGCCTTTGGTGGACTCCAGCCCCCGACACAGCAGCTCTGCGATGCTCATGCTCCTCTCGGTGGTGTTTGTTGGTCTAGCAGTGTTTCTAATCTACAAGTTCAAGAGGTATAGGGCACATACAGCCCCACTATATAAACCCATTACCATACAATTCATTATTGATGATTCCAGATGAGCGCAGTCTGGACAAATCAATTACAGTCTGATGTGCGCCTCTGTTTGTAAATGTAATTTGAAATATCCCCCTGAGATTGCGGAAGTCCTCTCTGCATTATTCTCATGCAGGAGGCGCACGCTCCAATCAGTGTTAAAATGCAGAGAAAACGGCCATTAAATGTTTTAATATGCACTTGGCTGTTCCGCTGACGTTATTTGCTGAATAAATTATTCATCCTCAAAATGACTCTTTTGAAAAGTGTGAGAGAAATGGGAAAGCTGTCATTAATTATAAATGTGAATTTTTTCTCATTACTCTCAAGAACAGACTTTTTTTTTTTCAGTAAGTCTCAAAGTTGACAAAACAGAGCTATTAATATCCACATGAAAAGTAATTAGGAATAAATTGGAGCATAGACTAAACGAAGAAGTCTATTAAGGAAGATAAATACTTGGTTTATATATGTAGACAGTTAAAAAGAATCATTTAAATAATGGATTTTCACTTATAATGCGTCTAATATTTTTGAGTATGTGTAAGTTAGTTATATTCACCACGTATTGTACAACACATTCTCTGACTGTTATTACTGTTGCTGTGCTCAGAAAAATCCCTTGGATCAACATCTACGCCGAGGTGAACCAGGAAAAAGAGCAGGAGATGATCGGCTCAGTGGGTCAGGGAGACAACACGCCCAAAATCACTCTGAGTGAGTTCGCCACATCCAAAGAACTCATGGAGAAGGAGCTGGACGCCAGGATCAAACGTAAGTCAGGAAATTAGAAGATCTTTCAGTTTACGCACTTTCCATAGGTCTGACTAATTAAAAACAGCATGCTTTTTAAATAAATCAACACAGTATTACACGGAATAAATGGAGCCCTTTTTCTCCCCCTTAGGCATCCTTAAGCTATTGAATTTGGATTATTGTTTACTAAAAGAAATTGGCAACTTATTATCCGTTTAGCATTTTTAATTAATGGGCAAATAGGGAGTCACAGAGCAGAGGAAGTCATTGAAGGCTTTAAACATAGAATAGATTGTACTAAGTACCCAGAACAATGAATAATGAATGAAACTAACACAGGAAGTGTGCTGCCTCAGCATTTAGCAAGGGCTTTAATCACTTGACTGTGGTCACTTTACAGGCCAAGTTTAAGGTTGTAATTGATAGTTAGCTATAGTTTATAGTAGTTTAGTAGTTTATAGAACCAAATATTCAGAAAGTCTGCTCTATTGTTTTCTTTATAAGCATTAATTCCTTCATTCGTACAGACATCTATGGTTACAAAGGGTAACAAAGGTTTGGAGTCAATCCATCAATTATCTAAACTCAAATTAAAAACTCAGTATTTAGAAAGAAAGGCAGGTAGGCTGTGGTCTTAATCTGGGATCTTTATTTTCTTTTAAACCAAACAAGCAAAGGCCTTTAGACATTGATCCTGTTCATTCGCCCGAGATATACAAACGCAGTTGTTATGAACAAGCCACACACAAACTTTAACTTGAAGTTGAATTGACAAAAGTTCATACCGGTTATGACATATTTGTTTTAAATTAAAAGAGTTTTATGATACAAACCTGCCCTGGAAACTGTCTTATAACTCAAAGATGGATGCATCAATGTGGGCACATTGTGTATGTTCAGTATTATTCATTCTTGAAAAAGCTTTTAGACAACAAATTTACCAAAAGCAGATTAAACCAGGCCATTGTAATGTTGAGACTGGAACAAAACATTTCTTTTAGGATTTTTTATTTAACTGTTCTATTTGAATGTCCTTCAAAAAAAAAAAAAAAATTAATTCATAACCTCAATCTCAGTGTCAAGGGCCTTTTTTGTTTCACAGACATTAAAGCAACTACTCTCTTGGACTAACTGTCTTCTTTCTTCTTCTGCTTCTTTAATTCACCCACAGGGGGAGTGGTGAACGCCTGCGAGAGCACAAGGGAGATACCAAACTGTACCAGCGTGTAAAACTGAAGCACGAGACGGCCCATGTACAGAGAAAAGTCTAACCGTGTCGGGAAGGGGTTCTCTTTTTCTGTTTTGTAATTCTCAACACAGCCGATGTTAATAGTTTTCTAAAAGGGACCTCATTTCTACAGACTTGCATGGATGTCTCGTCCTACAACATCCATGCAGCAGACGTCGATGTACTCAAGATTATTGTAATTACTGGCAAAACTTACTTGGTTTTGTGGATGTATAAGCTACATAACAACTTTTATTTGCAGAGTGAGATATGTTTTTGTCAAATTATATGAAGAGTTCTGTAAATTTCTTAAGGAGTTTGCTTTGAAAATCATTTCTGCCTATATATAGACTATTATGTCTGAGTCTTCAGTCAAACAGGGAATATTATGAAAATGTACTATTACTCTCATCTGTTCTGTTAAATGTATATATTATTACTTTCTACATGCTTGTAGTCTGAGAAACATGGCAGCGACAGAAGATCTGACCAATGGTCTGTTATACAAATGTGTTACAAAGTCAAAAATGACCTAAAGAAATCATTTTGATAAGGTTCTTGACTTGTGCATGTTCTTATTGAGGACACAATTTCTGTGTTGTAGATAAAGCAAGTGTTGTAAATAGTTCTTTTTTTAAATCATTCATAAGTCCTTTATCATTTGTTTTAATTTTTTAATTTTTTTCATTCTCTGCTTGTGATACATGTCAAGTAGAAATGTGAAGGTTTGAGACTTTGAAGTAGCGTTGTATGCGGTAGTTGTATTGTTAGTTTACCATCTCTGCCAGAGCTGGTAAACATCAGAGTGGCAGAAAAAGCAGTGTACAAGGAAAAGCACATTTTAAACAAGATTATACAGGTATATTATGTTATTTAGCTTTTTACAGTGCATTACTGCCCCATGAAACAGCAGTTTTTCAGTCATGTTCAGGACCTATCTCTTTCTTCATCAGCTGTGAAATACTGGGTTTTCAGTGGTATATAAACCATAAGGCCATGGGAATGATTCTAAAAAACTACTGTTTTATAGTTAAATAATGCACTGTAAGGGAGCTTTATGTAACACAACAGTGATTCATTTTTCCACTTTGCCACTTTTTTCCCTGAGTTAACTTTTACTCAGTCATGTTATTTACAGCTACCACAAACAACCTTACTGAGGAAGATCTAATTGTCATTTTGATCCATGTAGAACAGTCTTGAACATGTAAAAAGCAAGCCTTTAAATATGAGACTACAGTGGTGATCATTTTCTGTTCATCATAACATGAAGGTATCAACAATTCAACAAATCAAGTGTTCAGCTTTAATTTTCAAACATAAGGTTTGTGATCAAACTTGAACTTAAAATGAAAGCAGGAGGGTGAACGTGCCATAAACACGAGTTATTCCAAATTCTTAATAACATACCCCAGTATTGAATATAACGCTTACAACATAGATAACAATACCCTTTCTACCCTAAATGCCATTTCATGGACAGTTGCATTAAATGAACTGACTGTCTATAGGCGGTAGGCAGTTGCTAGTGAGCCAGTTTTGGTTTGGATAAAAAAAAACGTGAACCTATCTGTAGCTAGGTGCTACATTTATGAGGCTTCAGAAATTGCTTCCCCAATCTTAGACTGAATGTACATGTCACTGCCATGCAATTAAATGACAGTCATTGCTTTGGTTTCTATAAGTTAATTGAAGGGTTAGTTTTGTTTTTGCAAACCACTTTGTTCAATTGGTCATACTAGTTCTTCACATTTGAGTTGTTTAGACCGTCATAGCTCACCACAGGTACTTAACACAACACCCATATAATGTTTAGAATGAAATATCATAAGTGCAGGTTAGGTTTTGCTCAGGGTTGTGTGGTGTTTGCTCCATGCAGTATAAGAGGAGTCCTGTAGGTTGCAATAATTACCAATCCCAAGTCCCAAGTGTCCGTAACAAGACTTTTCTTGTGTTTATTCTAACAGAGCAAAGTAAAATCTCACAGGGTGGGTGTCATTATCGTCTCACACTATTACCATCAGGTCCCTTTCAGAAGTCACAGATTTATATGTGGTGCTAACCAAGGAGTAGCTTCCTCCCAGCATGCAGCTCCCTGCCGAATACCGCAGTCCAACAAAAGCTTAGTGTCCTCGGGTTGACTGGCATCAGCCCCCCCAGTAGTCAGCCTGGCGATAATCACAGAAAGCCGGACAGCTGAGCAGATGATGGCCCATGCAGCACTTTCCTACAATGCTCCAGTTTGAGTAAACAGCGTGAGGGCCAGCAGGGGAACGCAGCACAAAATATAGGCTGTCACATCATATATATGTTACCTTGAACTGAGAGGGTTCTCATCTGAAAGCGAACCGCCAGGCCCTGTTACTGCAGAGAGCAAACACATCGAAGTGAGATTGTTTTAAGGCTTTCTTTTATTCAACACATGTCTCGAGGAGAGGCTTGTTTGCGCGGCTTGGATTGTGCTTGGGCGGGTCTTTGATGGTCTTGCATTGTTCTGAGTCCTATTAAATAAACAGGATTAGGAGGAACACAAGCATAGTTTTGTGCATTTATCGTACTTTGACTGTTGATATTTTTCTTTTTGTCCTTTTGAACCATGAAGAATGTACTGACTGCACTGGTCGTGTTACTGGCCCGTAGGAAAACAAAGCAGAGAGGATGATGATAGAAATAGGTATAATAAACTGCTACAGATACTGTCGCGATTGGGTCAGTGTGGCATGACATTAGAGGCATTTCCATTCTACTAAACCACCTTGCCTATGGCCTGTTGCCGGCCCCAAAGCCGGTTTAGGTTTTAATCCAGGCAAGTTCAGGTTTTTTTTGAGTAAACTCTGAGTTTTCTGGCTCCACTCTGCATGACTGCCCTGCTCCAGAGCAGGTTTTATTCTGGTTTAGAGACTGTAAAACCAAAGTGGACCACTCAGATGTGAGCAAAGTCACATGAATCTGACACTGCAGCCCAACTAAACCGTTTGTTCCTTGTGACGAGAATATACTTTATTACACTTTGCACAAATACAATGTAGAGGACATTAATTACACTTTGAAAGCTTTCTGTTTTAAACTGTATTTCCTGCCACAATAAAATCAATTTACACTTAGTGTGAAATTTTTAAGTGGGACACTCCTCAGTGTGAGCCAATTAAAATGAACGTTTCAGCTTTTTTTTTCTCTTTTTCCTGTTTTTGGCCCCATCGCCTTTTCCTCCAGGTTGAATGCTGTTGACTGTTTACTGCACAGACACGCTCAGTGATCATTGGTTAAGGGTTTAAATCTGAGCTGAATGAGAAAGTTGATAACCAGCTTTGTGCAAAACAGAAGAAACAAAAACAAAAGTTACCCAGCTCTCTGGGTTTTGAGCTAAAGGCTGAAGTCTGTTGACAGAACAAGAGAGAGTCAAATAAGAAACACAATACAGCGGCAATATTTGAAATAAAGATTGTTTTGTTCTTGTCATAGTCAAAGTAGAACTAATTGCTAAATGTTGTAAACAAACTGTTTCTGAATTTAAGGTTTGGAGACCTGGGAATAAACCACAAATGATACACTTCTTAAACATGAATATGTTTTGCTTGAAATTGAATTCATATACAAACACAGTGCATACATATGGGCTGCTTTTAAGAAACCATGCCCTGCTGACCCAACTGTACTGTACCTCTCAGTGGAAACATGGCTATTGGATCTTAACACCACCCTGCAGTAAGAAAAAAACTGGTCTGAATCCATACTTGAAGTGAGATCCTTGCATTCGTGAGATTTCAGAAGGCAAAAGCATTGTGATGTTCTTTGGTGCACAACAAATCTACAATGCATGCATCATCTGTAACGTTCTGTTCCATCTTTGATTTTGATATTTCTACGGTAAAGAAACTGTCATTTTGAAATTGTTTCAAATAAATGTATTTTTGTATATCAATGCATTTTGTCTCTCTGGCTAAAATCCCTGTGAACTGAAGAGTGCAAAGAAAATATACATAATATATTTACTATACTGTAGATACATGCTGCAAATGACATTGTTCCACTAAACCTTTGGGATCCAAAGTATTTAAAATAAACAATTTATTGCATTGGCTGTTAAAAAACTCACATATGTTCTAGTGGATTAGAGATTTATAACTTTATTTAGTCATAAGTAAAAGTAATTATATGATGCTAAGATACAAGGATACAAATATGTGTATTAGAAACTGATTACTTGCCAAAAATGTGCATGTTTTCCTTCTGGCTCTGACAGTGTTTGGCACAAACCCAGATAGCTATGCTCATATATTGAGTAAACGTGCAGGAATGTGATTGAACAGATTATCAGAGGATGCATTTTAATTGATATGTCAATTATTTAGTATACCAAAGAGTGATATGCTAATTTACCATCTTATGATATATTTAAGCATTTTATTTGGCTTCAAGGAGCTGTTATTGCAGTGATCTAGTCAGAATAAATAAATAGATTAGCATCAACAGAAGCACCGGGCTCAGTTCCATGGAGTTAACCAAGTTAGACTGTTTGGTTTCTATAGTGTCTCAGATAAGACTAACTAAACACTATAATCCAAATCTTGTACTTAGCTGAAGTAGATTAAGCTCCATATTGGAAAAAGCTACACTGGAAAGTGATCCTCAAGCAATGCAACATTACAACCTGAAATAGACAAAGTATAAAATTTTAAATTACGAAATGTCATTGTGATCTTCCATGTTAAAAATCACTGGAGTTTGTATTCTATTAGTGCCTTTATCAGTGACTACATTCATGGCTGCTCATGGTGCAAAAAAATGTCTCCAAAGTGCTATTTTACATAGAATAACAACGCATTCAATTTATTTTACCCTATTTTCTCCTCCCAAGAGACACAAAGCGCTAACAATAGTTATTTATTCACAGTCTCTGGTAATAAGCAATGACTGTATAAATATGGACGTCTTCCGCCCATTGGTCCCCTATTTACCAATATTGTTGTTATGAAAGGGCAGTTACATCCGTGCTATTCAACTTTTATTCCATAGTAAAACTATAGTTTTCAGATAGCATAAACGGACATATTAATCAAAAATTCACCCCCCCCCAGACTTGTCATGTAGTGAAAACCTAGCTCTAGAGACCGGAGCCATCTTTTGTACCAGGCTGTAAACATGATTTTTACACTTTTAAAGTCGGCATTATATTTCTGCTTTTGGAGCCTGCCCTCTGGTGGACGGCGGTATATTGCTGTATGATGCTGTATGATGGTGCCCTTAATCGAGGACTTTCTAAGGGGTTCCATGAGAGAGGCTTGGTGGTAAGCTACATCTGCAGTAACAGAGACATGGCAGCCATTTTGCACCTACAGCCTTTCCAACCACCACCAAACATCATCGTCTTCGTCCACAACGTGATCTCATGTCATACTGCAGGTTCATTTATTTAAAATGTTAAATGCTGGTTGCTAGTATTGTTTGAACTGCTAAAGCAAACATGGTATAAACACATGTTTTAATAGTGTTGCTTCAAAGTCAGAAGCCTTGATGATAAATCACCTGTGATGTGTCATTCAATATTTGAGCATGAGTTTAACACAATTCCTGTTATAAGTGACAGGACAAACAAGACCCAAGGAGAATTTCAAACCATAAACTAGTTTGCAAAAATCACAAAGAAAAGATAATTAGACAGAAAGACTGAAAACAGCTTATATTGACTGAAATGAGTAAAGACTATTTGAGGCAGAAGAGGTGTCCTTTTGCCCGCACACTTATAGAAAACATTTCAACTGCAAAACAACTGGAGTTTGCGTAATGAGTAAACTAACTTTAAAATACAGCCTTGTTGAAAACTATAGGCTGTCAGAGTTTTTACCTAAATAATTGACAGTGCTCATTTTCCCATTAATATTGTAGCTGTAGCTGACACTTCTGATGAGAAATGAAATTAAGGTTCACTGGGAAACAGTCCTTAATTAGGAACGATCAGTGAGTTCTTTAAATAAGGCAGAGTGAGAAAGGCACTGGGTTTGACAGAACTCAACGGACACAGATAATTACAGTAGCAATACGTCAAAACCAGTCAAATAAATAATGTGTATGCCATTTAAATTGAGGCTATTATGTTTGTGGACCCAAATATCAAACGTGAAAGACGAAAACATGCTGTCAAAGGCTCAATGAAAGAGAAGTCCGCAAATGTTTTTGACACTTAATTGGTTTTGAATTGCCTTTTATTCTTAATTATCCACCAATTTCTGTTTTATATTTTGGATTAGCTACAATAATTGACATTTTCTTTTCTAATATTCTCTAAACAGAACGTATACAAAGAAAGATGTCACTCAAAATGACATAAACTGAGCTGTTTTAACCTTGTTTGATTTTTGCACAGTTAGGGAATGTAAGGTAAAAACACAATAGATGTCCCGCTGAGACCCAGACTGTAGTAACTGCAGGTCACAGGACTCAGGACTCCTGCTGGAGATGTTTTCAAAGGTCGATTGAGCAAACGATTTTTTTCTCATCACCACCACCTGCTGGTTTGGAACATCTGGCGCTGACACTGTCGCTGTGAGAGAAGACCACAACTGTCTACAAAACTGTGCACAACCACTTTTTACATTACAACCCTTTATTACATTACTACCCTGTCACTAAGCCCCAAGCATAAGTACAAAATATATAGCTTTATATTTTCATTTTTTATGTATTATTTTTTTCCTGGACACCATCTCAATAAGAGAAAAAGAATAAAAGACTCATTTGAGCTCCAAAAGCCATCAAGGATCCTATAATTAAATAATTAACCACACTTAAGGGTGAACTATGGTGTATGGTGATCTTTATTGACCAAAAATAACATCACTCATGTTAGACATTTCCTCAGCAGTCCTTCTATAAATGGAAGGTTGACGGTTTGATGCCCGCTCTCCCCGGTTCATACTGTGCCACAGCTCAGGTGTATGAATGTGTGCGACTGTACAGGTGAGTTTGGTGGTGGTTGGTGAAGGCTATGAGCACCGTGTGTGTCTCTGTCTGCCCCAGGTGTGAGTGTGTGTGAATGGAGAGAATTGGTACAGCCAGGTACCAAAAAAGTGCCATACATCAGCACAAACATTTATGATGTGGAACTATCTGCAATGTCACCACTAGATGCTGCCAACTGCTACAAACCACACCTTTAAATTAAATTATGAATGTAATGTGTCTTTAATATTGATGACCCAGCATTATAGTTACTAAATACTAATGTTAAATTACATTAGTATGTCATAACAGCCTATAAACTTGATTTGAATTTTTTTTAGACTTAAGTTGGCAAGATTAAAAAAAAATCACATAAAATTCACTGATGAATGTGAGTGCCGTGAAAGTTGTGTGAAAAACCAGCTTCATGTTGAAAAATGTGTGTGGACTCCGAAGCGTACTGAGTCTTACCTTCTTTAAAGCAAAACGGACAAGCGCAGTCAAAGATATGAGAAGATGAATGGCTGACGCTCTCTGTGCTCTATAATAGAAATGTTCTTGTGCTGCAGGAAGCTGCTCTTGAACGCATTAAGGGTCGAGTTGAGGTCATGTTTACGCAATGGCTCTAATTGACCCACATGTCATTCCTCTGACCTTTAGACCACATAGAGCCTTGATATGACATGACATCTCATCAATCAGACGATAATTATCAGTGTGGTGATAATGACGGCACTGCCCTGAGTCTACGGCCACACACTGACAAATGAAACCTTTAATATGATGACTCTCACAGAAATCTGCTGCATGCAAATGTGTGTTGAGCCAGAGGGAATGTGATTGGGGGTGTTGTCATCGATGAAAGACTTCCCTCCAGAGAGAGGACAGCATTGTCATCTTCAATCCAGCTGCCCCCACCTCCTCCTTTACCAAGCCCCATGGGATTAAAGTATGAAAATACCCTGTCATTTAATAGAAGTCTGCCTCAATTACAGTTTATTTCACTGTTTTTTTTTTGTTTTTGTTGTTGTTTTCAGTAGCTGTGGCAGATCAGACACAGACATGAAATGGGATTATTGGAGTTATCCAGCGCAAGATGGCAAAAGCTGGCACAAACAAAAGCCATTTGTCTTTATTCACCGGGGAAGTCTGAACGCTGCCTCATTATACTGTGGCTTGAATTAATCTTAGGCCCTTGTCTCTCTTTTTCACCTTGGGAACCCAACACAATGTATTGTTTGGCTCTTAAAATCCTGAACACATACTCTGACCCTCGGTGCAGGTTACTGATAGACTCACATGGCAGGAGAAGAACACAGGCACACAGAAAGGACGTGAGCTAAGCATAATGCTATATTACTATGGCTTATAAACTTGACTTTAGGAAATAAAACTGTTGGTTTAATGTGTGGTGAGCTTTCATTGTTTTCCTATAAAGATGAAACATTGAGAAAGGACTACAGACATGGCAAATTTGCGACCCTTTTGAGGTCCACGATGCTGTGCTGTCACCACTTCATCAACACAGAGGTCTTACGAGGTTTGTATTCTTGTGTGAAAGAGGAACAGCTACTCTCTGCAGCACAGGACTGAGTGTCTGGAAGAAAACACTGCTGCCAAAAAGATAATGCCGTGCTGTTGTTTAAATGTCACAACTATAGCCCCTTTTATCCTCCGTTTTCTTTGCGAGATATTTCTGTCTTTCCCAAGTCTTACAGCATCCTCAAAGGTGCAATGCCGGCATGAGAGACGTGAAGTGTCCCATCTTTAACCAACAAGAAGAGGCGAGACAGATTGAAACAGCTCAAGCATAAATGAGACCGCTCAATGACAGTTTAGGTTATCATAGTCCTTTTTTTAGTTCGGCCGAATGCAGATGTTCACTTGTGCATAATGTAAATGTAAATTGTGTGAAAATATGTCAGAATAACCCTCCTTGCATTGACCTACCTTTGACACTATAGACATAAGCTCCACAGAACACAGAGGATGTTTCATTATTTCTTGTTCTTGTACAATTACCTAGAACAGTTTTTGTTTTCTAACTTTCTGACCTATTTGAACACAACAGAATGTCCCTGCAGGGCTACCGTAACAGTTCACAAACAGAAAATGAGATGTGAATCTCCAATGAACCAAAGTGCTACACATTGCATCTTAACATCTATTAAAAATCTCCTTTTTTTTTACATTCAGGTTAAAGCAAAGACATTTGGACTTTCAAGGTGAAGCCCAGATGCATTTGCTTTAACCTTTTCTTCAAGTTGACCTGGATGACTGAGAACCTTCACTAGCCTGAATTAAAACAATTCAAAAAAATGTAAATTGTAAGTGAAGATGGTGTTGACCCACATTCTTATTCAAGTCTTTTTCTTTGTTGAATTGTAACACAAAGAAACAAATGAGCCAAAGGGCAAGAGCTGCCATTACACACAAGGGGAATAGGTCAAGCTCATTACACACCATTGATGCATCCCACTTTAAACAGACAGCGTGCCACTGAGAGGGACGTTGATTTGGGTCTAAAGAGATGTGACTTGGTCCTCCACTCTTTTGACCCAAAAACCTGACTAGCCTGCTTCAACAGAAGAACTTGCACAGCTCTGGGACTAGTGATAAAGATAGATGGTGACAATGAATCAAAAAGAGGCTTCAGCTGGAGAATAAAATACATGACATTAAACATAATTTAGCTTCCTTTATTATAGTAATAGTAATTCGAAGCATTAGTTGTAGGTAAATCCTTTGTTATGATTCAAATAAATAGCTGTCTATGTGTGAGACAATATCCACAATAAAGACAATAAAGGTTGAAGTTTCAAAGCTAATGAAGATAATGTTTTATACCTGAGATGCCCATTTGTTTGTTTTTTTCTGTTTTAACATCATGTATGGTATTTGATAGAAGTAAAAACTATACAATACATTCAAACACAACCTGTTTATGAGCTTGAAATGATACTTACAGTTGTGACTAAAAGTGTTAGAGCTATGTTAGAGTTATTATGGGTAATTTAAGAGGTTTCAGTTGATTTTGTTTGATTGATCATTATAATACCCATAAATCTAAAAATATAGACTAGAGCTCTCATAAGGAAATATAGATAATTTTCACAAAAAAAAAAAAAACTAGGTTTATTTCACTGTCAGTTTCACACAATCAACTTCCTTTACAGAAGAAGCCCTGGGATAACATTAATGTTGAAGTAATGTTGAAGTTCTCATGAATTATATAACCATGATGCCAGAGAGATGTGCTGCTGTAACGGCTGCAAAAGGTGGACAAGCCAAATATTAAACAAGTTAAAGTTAAAAGTGAATAAAAAAAGTAGGACTCCGGATATTTGTTGAGCTTAGAGCCTGCTTCATGAACATTTTGAAATAAAATCATGTTTTGGAGGCAAAAAAAAGGTGTTCTAATAATTTTGGCCACCACTGTAAATACCGCCAATTCTTTATTAAATGTGTCTCCACTCCAGCGCTGGGCTCAGGAAAGCATTGCTCTATCGGGACAACCAACTGACATTTCTTCAGTAACATGCATAACCCTGTGTTGAACAAAACACATGTTTGTCACTGTTGAGTCTCTTTGTCTTTACTTTATGCAGACTTAATAAAAACAAAATAGTGCATGAAGTGGGAGAATCTACCACCTTCTTTCTGAGACTGAGGGTTTACTATTGTTGAAATTAAATAACTCAAAACAAAGATTGCAGGAATTGGTTATGCTCAGCAAAAGAAACAATTTTAAACTGTTTGTAGAAAATTAGGAAACATTCAATGATTATGTAATGTAGGATTTTCTTAATCACACACCCTTTTAAATTCAAAGATAAAGTGCAACATATGAGAAAAATAAAAGTACATACAGTAATTAAATTCTAACCATTTGCTTATGGCTATTCAGAATTTAGGTCATCATAAACACTATCTCTATGAGTGATTTTAAGCGTTTAATTTGCTGAACACTGTGTTGTTATAAGTATATGCTCTTGTGGAGATACTGCTAACTCCTCACATTTCTTTCCTAACCAATGTTTTCAGAGCAGCTAACCATTGGGTTGGGCTTTAGCACTTTGAACTTATCTAATAAAGATAATAATAATCAATTTATCAAATGCACCACATCACATTTGGGGACCGCAGCACATTAGATAAACAGAAGCACTTAGTGAGACTAAACGCTCTGCCAACACGTACCCGCTGGTGCGGACTGCAGAGACACTGACCTTTGGAGTGCCATGATGAAAAAACAAGCTTCATACCCAATTAGCCACGCTGCGCTTCACACAGAGGAAACTTTGCCTCCGAGAGCATCGCTAACAATATAAATAACATATTAGCAATGATCCTCTGCCCAACAAATTACAATTCTTTCTTTTATTTATTCATGCAATTTAGTAATCATTATTTGAAAAGATCTCAGTGAAATGTAATTCTTTGTTTTGGATGTAGTTTTAGCAGCTGGACATCATACATATGCATTGCCCCTTATGTCAAAGCTGTTCATCAATCTGAACTGCCAGCCTAGGGCTTTTTGTCTGTAATTCAAAGCGACAATATTTATGGTTGTTTTCTAATATTCAATGCCAAAAATATTACCAAATTAAAAAACAAAAATGTCCTTTGCCATTCAATGATCACCATGACATTTTTGTTTTAAATCCAATTCCACTGTAGGTGCATTTGTTGGATTTTTGGATTTTGGATTTTTTGCCTATGAACAGTTTATACAGAACCACGACTAAAGAATGCAAAGCTCTGTGGAGTAGAAATAAAAAATAACACTAAGACATCAACTTTAAACTTTTTTCAAACACACTCTTATAGGTGAGTTAGAAATGTATTAGTGAACACCAATAGACCTGTTTCTATTAGCTTTGTTCATAGACAACAGAATGATATAAATTGATAACAGAATAAAGTTATCAATTTATTTTGTTTGTCGTCACTTGCAAAATTAGTTTTACTGTGTTTTGGATGTTTATGTATGAAATATATATTTACAAAATACAGCCTAGAATACTGTTCTTTCCATTTTGAAATACAATTTGGCTTACTTTTTCAGAATGATTCATTTAAAACATTCACATACAAAATGTTTATTAATAAGACGACAGTATTATGCTTCAAGTACTCACATTAAGCTACTGTACATATGCAAAGTGACGCTTTGAAATAAATACTCCATTGAAACCATTTGATGTAGAAACATAATCATGTAACGTTAAGATGTACACTTGTATTTTCCATACAACAGCTGAAAGTGATGGAAGCATCTTGTTAAATCATACATCATTGGTCCACGCTTCACAGAATTTAACATTTTATAATTAAGCTTAGGATTAGGTACTTTTATTTGTGAATGCAAGGTCTTTATCTGCAGTAATTGTAGAATTATGAAGTCCAACAAAGTGATCATTAAATGACATCTCCTGTTTGAGTTGAATTCCTGCAAGCATTTCTGTGCTCCATCAATCGAAGGTCACAGAGGCCAATTAAAAAGGGCTGCAGAGATAAACCTGCCATATGAATCAGATGCACACAGCCTAACATCAATATGATTGCTGTATCTTGATAATATTTTAGATATTTGGATTAGCACTACCCATTAAAATAACCCATTAAAAGATAAGTTTAGGGGATATGAGGCATTGGCTGAGTTTGATTACTTTTAAGAGTGCTAAATGGTTTGAAACTTATTAAAGTCTTTAATCACAAAGTACTTCATAAAAAGATTATCTATCCAAAAGTGAAAACACTTCAAAGTGTTGCTTTAGTGTTGCTTTTTTTTCCTGTTTTGAGTGACACATGAAACATGATCATTTCAAACCAGGGACAAAGCACTAAGTGAAGAAGTCAGAAGGTGCCTCTCCTCAGCGACAGTAGTCAGAGTCCTGTTGCCACATTCTGACACTTCTAAGACTCTTTGTTGAATAGTGATCCCCCAATGAATTTCGACAACATCTGTGCTTTCATTTTCAATTTTACTGGTTTCAAAGGCCCATATGGAGACTGTCTCAAGCTATTGTGTCACTTTGTATATGCAGATCTTTCAGCTGCGTACGCTGCATCTCAAGCTTCTCTGCACCTTTTGCTTAGATGCAGATGCATTGGCAGTTGTTTCTGAAGCCTTTTCTTTTTTGCAGAATGATTAGAAGATTTGCTGCTTTGTTTTGTTGAAGATTAACAACTGAAAGTGTAGCAAAGGATGATATTAAATTGTAGGCTCTGGTCGAGATAGACACTATACAAAACAGAAAGAAAAAAAGTAGCAATATCTTTTTTGGGGTATGACGGGCCTGTACGAGTAAAAACCTAGGAAGGAGTAGAAATGGAAAATTATCTATTTATACTGATTGCTGTTTCATTTGTCTATGGTCAAAAGATATTTTTATGTCCCACAAATTATTGAAATACTCTTGCCCCAAATAGCTGTTATTGGCTCTGCTCACCGTAACCTCACAAAGATATGGCCACAATAAAGGCATAATCTGTCTTAAGGCTTTACCTTGCAACAAAGAAATACTATGAGTCAATTCAATGTCACATGTGGTTTCAAAACTAAATAAAGATTTGCAAAAGTAAAATAACATTTTGAGAAAAAAAAAACATAATTGCAAGCAAAAAATGAAAGGATTGAAAACAAAAATAATGTAACAACTTCAATGCAGATAAAAGAGAATCTGTTCACGAGCTGCAATGCAACGCCAGTTGCCAGTCTGCAGGACTGTTCACAAAGTCATCCATTTCTCCAAAGAATTTGAACTTGAGGGTGTGGGGGCAGACTGCTCTGGAGGCCTTCTACTGCGTGTTAAGACTGTTCCCCTTGCACAGACAGAAGAGACTAATTACACCTCTGTCATCCTCCAAGATGACTGCAAAGGGAAGGAGGCTTTTCTGGATGTGTACAGAGGCATTGTATGGTCTGTACACGATCCATTCACCAATCTCCAAACTAGCCCATTATCCATTAAAGGGTTTCTTTTGGCATGGAGATGGGGAGGGTCCCCATGTCTCCAATACCCAATACCGTCAGCCTGTAGCCAGAAAGACTTCTCCTTACACCTACAAGGTCATAAAATTAAAACATTGATTACTATGACAGTAAATATTCAAGTTAATTTTGAGGATTGAGGTACAGGCCAAGTGGAAGCACGCTACAACAGCATCATACAACGGCTCGGTACCTTTGTGATGTGACACAATGACGCTCCATTTTCCTGCGTGCTCTTGAAATCCGGCTCAGCTGCACCAGAGGTAACTGTGGCCTGCTGCATCCTCCACAACATTTGTGTAAGGGCAGAAGATCGTCTGGATGTAGAGGAGGATGAAGCCAGACCAGGATGGGACAGACAGGATGATGACCTGGACAATGACGACGCTGATCATTACATCTAGGCCATAATAATGTGGTCATGTTCATTTAGACATCCTAGACATATCCTGTAAATTTAAATAAGAGATCATCATTCATATGTAAAATAAAACTGGTATTGTTTTTAATTTACCTCCAATGTGTTTGTGTTTAAGTGTTAACTATTTAATGGTATAGTATTGGTAATATTTTGATTCGTTTGATTCTTCTTGAGAGGGGTCAGTGGTAACCATGGGGTCATCGGCCTCTTGTGACCAATGATGTGGCAGCACAAACAGGAAAAGGCCTTTTTATTTTGTTTTGGCAAAATGTCTCCGCTGGAAGACATTTGCGTCAATGCTATCATGTTTACAGCCTGGTACAAAAGATGGCTCTAGTCTCTAGAGTTACGTTTTGTGATCTGAAATCTATAGTTTTACTGTGCGGTAAAAGCAGAAAAGCCCGGATGTAACCACCATTTTATTGCCCTGGGGTAAGGCCAATATCAGTGAATAGGAAAGAAATGGGCACACGACATCCATGTTTATTTACAATCTATGGTAGGGATGCATTGAGAATTGGTGGCAGATGTCAGTTATTGTCAGTAAATGGAAAAAGACAGCTGGTGTTTCCATTCCTTGATTGTGTAAGTTTTAAACTCCTAAGGATTGGGCCGATGCTCACCTTGTGCATTTTTTTTTTTTTTTTTTTTTTTTGGTGGGTTCAAAGTATGTTTATTTGCTTTTTGATGAAAAGCATTTACATAAATAACAAACACAGTGAGAAGAGTGCAGATGCTGTGTGCAACAGAATTACATGAAAGAATAATGATGAAAGACATCAAGCCCTAATGAGGCATCTGGAATTGCATATAAAAAGACAACCTGGTGTATTCCTTCACTCCCAGGGAAATTGGTGCTTGTCCTTGATGCTTGTGACTCATTCAAGAGATAGATGCTGTGTTTCAGTTGCCAAATGGGAAGATTTTTCTTAAATACCAGATTTTTGCACCAGTTAAAGTACAGAACATTCATCAAGCAGCATCAGAGCAAACCAGGATTTATATGTGAGCAGAAACATTCATTTATATTGCACTACAAGTGCTTTTCTATACATCATTCAAACCCTAGTGGTCCCACTTTGGTCTGCCTTTATGGAGCAGACTGTCGCAAAGACAACAGCTTGTGATTTATGAAAAATCACTTATACAGTCGGATTATCAGTGGCTACTCAAAGTGACAGTGAGCAACAGGGTCAGGGCTCCTCAAACGCCTGCTGCAGCCTACAAAGATTAAATATCAGTTCTAAAGGTCAATTAAGCTTGATTTTTCTTAAACTCTGAACAAAATGCTTCTCGCAGGAACTTAAAAGGTCTCCAAGATGAAACTGCTTCTCAGATGAAAACTCCCACAATGGATTCACTGAAATCAGAAGCTTAGCGCTTTGAGCTATATAATCTTGTTGCACTAATAGCGCTCGAATACAGGAAGGTACTTTGTTGTATATTTCTGTAGACAGCCCATGTCCATGTAACTTTACATGTGATCTGCTATTAAATTACACTTAACTTAATCTACTGAATCATAGTGGTCATTTTACAGTCATCGCTTTCAATCTGAACATGTGCAGTGGATCCAGATTCCACACAGTTACGCAGCAGCCTATGTGTCGTTGACATCAACAGTGTAAGATCTGCCTCAAACTAGAATTACCTGTGAAGGCTTCAACAACCCTCAGGACTCATGACACAAAGAAAGGCTGACTCCTGCTGAGGCATCCGGATTTTTTTTTTTCTGAGAGAACAAGTTGGCAAAGACATGAATTCAGCCCACTCACTTGTTTTAATAATGAACAAACCCTCTGAGATTTTACATTAGTTACATAAAGGGCTGCATGATTTTATAACAATGCTGTACCTTTTGTTTTTGTACTCTTCTGCTAACTTTGTAAACTTTTTGAGTCGACATGTTAAGAAAAAAAGTTTGCATTGTTTTTTTTCACATTTTTTTTTATGAGCAGTCTAACAGAATGTGTACAAATGGCTTACATAAACCGATTTCAGAGCCATGTTGATTTTTCAATAGACAGTATCTTTGCAGATTGTGCTACATGTGATTTTATTATGCTGTTAATTATTTCCAAACAGTGCAACCTTGGAGGCAAGTAAGGTTGTAAATGAGTTGGTCAAACGTGTACAAGAGCCTCTAATATTGGTATCTGCACAACCCTCGTTGACAGATCATGGTTAAAATTTAAAACACAGTGTGTTTAGAGTCCTTGTGTTCTGTTTTGGGACATGTCCTACCTCACAACTAATGATCACTTTTACATTTAAATTCTTTTAATAAGTCCTATTCACAGCTTAGGATGTCTGTGTCCTGAACTACAGTATGTCCCTGATGAATGCTTACTTAAGAACACACTGCCATAAATATACCACTTGTAAAAACACATCCGTGTCAGGGACATTCCAACGGTGCTAAATGAAAATTAATTAGTGCTGTAAGTTATCACTGTGTCTATAACGATAAGAGAGACACAGGAGCCGAATGTGTAATTTATGTCTGTGCTTGAACGACGCTGCTGGGTCAGCATTCCCATTTCCATACCATCAATACAGTGCCACGCATATTTTACAAGGTGTTTTGTTCATTAAGATGAGAATGGGCTGCAGCTTTCAGGAGGTAAGTACCTACTTCAAAGCAGCAGGAGACATGTATCAAGATGAACAGCTGAGATAAACATAAAACTTCCCTGGTTGTTTTAGTTGCACCAGAGAAGGAGACAGCACTGGAGAAAAAAAGCGTTAGGTGCAATAATTTGTATGCCTGGTTACGTGCAGACTGCTAAACACTTGAGGCTTTGATGTTACTTCACTTGCTGTGCTCTCATGAGAATAAACTGAACATTTGTTGAGTTCATTTTAGAATATACCATACACACCATTGTCACATCTCCATCCATTTTGTAACAAGCTACAATTGTCTTTTTTTCTTTTTTTTTTACCCTTCGTCCACTACCTTGTGCTAAGTGACTATGGATTCCTGATCACTTCATCAACCCCCATTAACATACCGGGAGGACTCTTAATGGGACTTGAATTACTCCTGATAAGTCCATCACACAAGAGGGTCACATTATTCTCAATGCAGGGCAAAAAAAAATAAAATTCAATATCTAGTCCTCTTCTGTTTTGATTCCGCTGAAAGCAGTTGCATCGCTGCTGCAACATCTAAAATAAGGATTGGGGAATATTCTCAGTAAGCAGCAAAACATCTTCTTCCAATCAGCATTTAATTATAGTATTCATACCCTGATGGCTCCCAATGTGATGTGCAAAGCAGTTAGAGTGTCTTCACACTGTGAGCAACACTATCAGCAAATCACTAGAAGTCCATTTGTTTCATGCAGAGTTGAGTGAGCACATAGACCGAGCGGCTGTGTGAATAGTCAACTGCTTTGTGAACTGAGGAAAAAAGTTGCATTTGTAACTCTATACATAATTACTTACCAACTTTCATTTGGAAAACTGTCACGTCAAATATTAAGAACTGACGGACAAAAATGTCTTTGTTTTGATAAATTATGAGTCAATGAGCCAATCAATGGCAACAGACAATTCTACTGAAAACGTGACTATTTATTGGCGAGCTAGCCAGGAGATGGGTGACCCAATTAAATTACAATCATGGTAAAAAAAAAGTGCAAAAGAAAAAAAACGGAAATAGGGAAAAGGGGATCAAAGTAAAACATGCATAAATTTTGACAATATTTTCACAAGATACAGACAATTGTGGAATCATAACTCAGGCTAACACTGAACCTAGAGTCAAAAGTTTAAGCACTTAACTTTGGTTTGATGTACTGTATTGTACAAACTTTGAGGATCTGTCATTATCATTAGTACGTCTAAGAAAATATAATTAACACAGTGCAAGAAACTGCTAAGTATATGAACTGTTAACATGGTTAGACATTATGTACTGGTTAAACAGGTTTTGAGTTTTTAAACATGGAGATAGGTACGTGCTGAAGTATCAAGGTTTCCCACTTTGAGAAAAGGGGATGGGCCCATATGGAGGCTGATGGTTCGCTCTGGCAACCCCTTAAGGGAACATCTGAAAGGATAACAAGTTGACCATTCAAGGTTTGACAAATGTTCTTATTGTAAATATGTCAGTCTTAGTTGTGCAATCTTTTCTTGGGACACCATCCAAAGACCCAAATAAGTCATAAATAAAGAAGACTTGTGCAGAGGATTGATGATTGTTAAGGGTACGAAACTGTCTACTATGTAATAATTCCACGCTAATAATGTCCTCTTAGTCATGTTACTCAATTGGATTTTCTTTTGTATGAATACAATATTTACAATGACTTGGTGGCTTTGACTAGAAATTTTAACAATTACAAACCCATATTAAGAGGTAATGACAAGAAAATAAGACATCGTATTGTATTTACCTGATTAAGTACAATGTCATAAACTGTAACAACATGTAACTATATAGTAAATACTTAATGGAATTATGTGTACATACATGTTGTAGGGTTAAGATTAAGGGATGTATGTACTATTTAGTTACATGTTATTACAGTTTACAGTTACATTATACTTATTGAGTTTCAAGTATACTGTAAAATAAAGTTTTACCCATTTATACACATGTTATTTATTTATTTCTGATTTTGTTGTTAATACAAATGCCTCAAATGACTATGCTGACTATAACTATATCTCGTGATTTGAAAGGATTACTATTATTTTTTCCATTAATTTGAGGCCGTTAGGGACATTTTGACATGAATTGTGGATACTAATCTGGTTCTGGTCTCCCTGGGTGCCAGGCCAGATCTGGCTGGGTTTTGATGACATGGACCAGAGCCAAAGTGGGCTGAGCGTCAACTCTATTTAGCAGCTTCTGTGCCAGCTTTGGCATGTGGGACCAAACCAGTTCACTGCTAGTGACTCCAACATGTCAGTCTCATGGGATTCCAGCTGGCCCGCATCAAGACTGTAATCTACTTGACAAATGTGTGGGCACCGGAAGTCATATTTACATAATATTCACAGCCTCATATTGGAAAGGCTGTGATTATGAAGTTACTAAACTTTCTACAGGTTTACCTCTGCCCCACTGCTCTACACCAGAATATATGCTGCTGTGTACCTGACAGATGTAATTCCCAAACTGGGATTTTACAGCGCTCCCAACCCGGCCTTTCCCCAGGAGACCACCTGGCCGAGCTCGGAAGTGCAACAGCTGGAGAAGCGTAAGTAAGCCAGCACTCACTCTTGGAAACTGTTTATCACAACAACAACTGATGCAGCTGTGTGGTCGCATCCACAGGTAACAGTAGGAAGTTTTCATAAAAGATGATAATTGAAAAGGAATAAAATAATAATTGTTTTTGACAGGTGTTTGTTGTGACTGCTGTTCACATATACATTGCCACTATGACAGGATTTTCAAAAGTTCAATACAGTGTCACGTGCTGCGTCTATGTTTGAAATAAACATAACATCACACTATTTATTTGAAAAAGATGGCTGCATTCATCTTTAGAGGGAGATAGACTGTGTTTGATTACCTTCCCTTAGACCTCCTTAATATCACAGATACAAAGACACATTCATGCATTAAGAGGAAATGCAGGCATAAGGCATTCTTCTTGTATTTCCTTTTTATAAACACATAATAAAACCACTATGAAAGGAAAAAGAAAAAACCCGAATCACTTGCATGTGCAGTTCAAAAAGAAGAAAATGAATCAAAATAAAACAAGATCTCTTCCGCTTGGACACCA